>JAAEAF010013891.1:0-134947 GCA_011037195.1 Triatoma infestans
TGCGACCTACAAAACGAGGTCTATTGTGGATCCCCTAAAATTATAGCACATCCCCCAGCTTCGCTCCTCCTAATCAGGCCTAGCAAAGCTGAGAACGGCTCCGTCATGAAGCTCATAGCTTCGGGATTGCCTGTTCCTAATTGAAGAAACCTTATCCTCGCCAGGCCGGCGCACTCGCAGAAGATGTGCACCGGGGTCTCTTCCTCAGCCTTGCAGAATCGTCATAACGTGCTATCTGCAAGTTGTAGTTGGTGCATATGCATATTCAGCCTACAATGCCTGGATAGTAGACCCACTATTAGCCTTATATCCCTTCGACTATGGCTCAGTAGATCCCTGGTGAATTTAGGCAAATGTCTCTTGATAAAGAGTTTTGCCTGCCTCTGTCCTGGTGTTCTCTCCCACCATAGCAGACGCTGTTCTCCTATCCAACCTTTGATAGAAGTTTGAATTAAGCTCCTGGACAAGCCGCAGATGGGTTCGGGGCCTATGAAGCTATCCTGCGAACCCTCCCTCGCTAGGGCATCCGCCTTTTCATTACCCGAAAACCCCGCATGTCTCGGCACCCAGGCGAGTGTCAGTTTGTTCTGAGCACCCACTCGGTTAGGGCAGTTAGGCTATCCCACACCACTCTTAAGACTAATTTGGTATGAAGAGAGTGCCTTCAGGGCTGCTGACTATCGGAGTATGTGGCCACTCTCCTACCCACTAAGCCTTGCCTTATAATCTCCTTAGCGCAGAGTTGTAACGCCACGACTTCAGCCTGAAAGACCGTGGCGTACTTCCCTAGGCTGGCCTTGAGCTCAACTTTAGGCCTGCCCCCACAGACCCCAGCCCCGACCCCAGTCGAAGTTTTGGATCCGTCTGTATACCAGACCGAGTTACCGAGCAGAGGGGGCTCACAGTCCCACTCGCCTCTGCTCACAGTTTAATTTATAGTTCTACTACCTTATAATATAGTATACATTAGAAGCATGCAATAATTAAAATTGTGGATATTGAAAATGCTACTTGTATATCTGAGCGTTCTCTGTTAAAACCAACAAAGCTCGTATACTATTTAAATTTAACCTTCAAAACCCATACTAAAATTCAACTGTTTTTGGAAAATATTTCAAATAAAAGTGATACTTCTTTTTAATCTGTGCAATGAGCATTCTGAGTTTGAGAAAGTTCGTCGTAGCCATTTTCGAAGAAAATTCAAAAAATCTCAAAGATCCATTCTGTAAGGTCGTACTTTGGTTAATTAATTTTTTTCTTCAAATTTGGAATTTAGGTCTTAAAACCATACATTGTATCGATGTGGTACTTTAGAGAAAAGTTTTGAGGGGAAAGTGTTCCCGCAAAACCCTTAAAAATTAAATTTTTCCCAAGAAAACGTTTCAAATAGAAGTTATAAGCATTTATATGTATAGATTAGTATACTAAGTTTAAAGAATATTATTGGAGCCGTTAACGAGAAAATTGTGAAAAACTGAAAAAACATTTTGTAAAGTTGCACTTTCGGTTGATGGATTCTGTAGAAACTTTCCATGTCAGATGAGATGGTAGTATCTAAAGGCCCCCTCAGACTATCAGTAATACTGTCAATATTAATTGATATTGTCAGTATTACTGATAGTGTGAGGGCAGGTACTGATGGACTGACAGTAAAACTGATGTACTTTTGGGGTTTCAAAAGTATTCCATCAATGTTGTGGGCGTGGTCAGTATACTGATGAAATACTGTTATTAAGAGGGATGTATCGACAGTATCTTATCAGTATAGTGCACGGAGCCATGGCGGAAGCATCTTCCCAAATGGAAATAATTAATGAAGAAATTCTGGAAGTCGAGAAATTAGAAAGAGAACTAATGATAGAATTAATTCATACTTATCGCGATTTACCAGAGTTGTGGCACTCTTCATTAAAGGAATATAGTGACCGGGATAGAGAAATGGCTGCATATATAAAAGTTGTGCGAAGTTTATAATCAAATTAATTAAACGGGACAATTGATGATTTAAAAAAAAAATTAATATTATGAGGAGCAATTTCAGGAAGGAATTGAAAAAAATTAAGGATTCCATCAGATCGGGTGCTGATGCTGAAGACGTATATGTGCCGACTTCCTGGATGTATGAGGAATTGAAATTTTTATCTGATTGTGAGACCCCGGATCAATATAAGGTGTTAAAAGTTTTAATAATTCGTCGAACACCTCCTATTCATGCGGAAGTAATTGCGGTAATCGCTAGGGTCACTTTCTTTAACATAATTTAATAGGTTCAAATGACCAAATTCCTTTGTTTTTAACAACCATTCATTCATCCAACGCCTTTTTTTTGTTGTTTTTAAATTTTAAATTTGCCAAAATAATTGCAAGACAAGCTTTTTCTTTATTATTAATTATAAACGCGATCTTTTTACTTTGACTGAAAGCTGACCCACACCAAGTCGAGGCAACAAACTGAGTGAGTACTGATTCACTGGCTGAAAAAATACTGATAATGTGAGGGTAAACAGTCGGAATACTGGCAGTATCCCATCAGTATAGATACTGTCAGTATTACTGATAGTCTGAGGGGGCCTTAAACGGAATACCAAGTTTGAGTTTCCTGTGATTTGTTCAAACATACAAACAGACATATACATCATTCGCTAAAAACTTGTTTTTCATTTTTACTTTCTCTTACTCCTAGTAAGAGGAAGTATTGCGATCATGTCAAATATCCCGGAAAAAAGGTTTCAAATAAAAGTGATTAATACACGTAGTTAGTAAGCGAAGCTTAAAGAAAATCGTTTGATCTATTTTCGAGAAAATCGCGATTAACTGTAAACAAAACAAAAAAAATTCAGTAATATCGCATTTCTATTTGATGGATTTTGCTTAAAATCTTTGTAATGGATGAGATAATGATACCTAAGGGAAACATTATGTTTGAACTTCCTGCGCTTTTCCGTTTTAGTGGAATTTTGTTAGCACACCCATACGCTCACACATATACAGACCATTTATTAAAAAAACGTTTTTGGTATACATAGAATCTTAAAACTTGACACTCATTTTCTGTTAAAAATTCAATTTCGAAAATGTGAAACTATAGCAATACTTCCACTTACAGCAGTAAGAAAAAGTAAAAAATCTGGCATGAAACATTCAAATGCCAGTAAAATTGACAATTTGGAATTTTTAATTTTTTTTTTAAGAGGTATTACTGCAATACGTCCTGAACGATCTCTTGTGCCCCGAGCCTTCTCAGTGCACTACTGGCCTCCGGGCAATATTCTCTTAGTTAAAGAAAACACTGTCCATCTCACTGGACAGTGAGCTGTAGGCTCCTAGGAAGAGAAAATCTAAGGATAGCAATGCTGAACTAGAATCCGGACCATGCGTGAACTACTGAGCTAATTCTTTCCCTTTTGTTTCAGTGAGATAAATTTTCTTTGAATTCACTTTTTTTTCGCCCACTCCCATACGTTAAGAAACTGCAAATATTTTTCCACATATTGTACCGTGCCACGCTATTATAATATTAAGGCTAATTTAATATTCTGTAAAAATACTTAGTTGAGAAAAATTCAATTTCACAGTTGGAGTAGCAATTTTTTGTTATTAATTTGGTACAGTCACTAAACATATAAAGATCTCACATTCTTGTTTTAAACCTTTTTCCTGAAAATTGATTTAAGAAGATTCTGGATGAATCTTTTTACAAATAAATTATTTTTTGTTGCTAAAGCAGGCAGATGCAGCGTGGTGCCCTTCAATCACATGTTCACCATCTAACTCAATGTTATTAATTAGTTAGAGTTAGATAATAGATCAAAATGCGACAAAATTAGAGTGAACTTTTATGTTTATTAATTACATGCAGCATCTTAATTTCCTTTCTGGAAAAAAAAAATGCATAATCGATTAATCAAAGATAAATCGAATTACATTCATAAAACGCCAATTCAATGACCAAACCTGTACTAATGTATCCTCTCGTGCGAATGGTATATTTTATTTATAAATAACATATGAATGACATTTTTACAACAGTCACAATAATTGCCAGGCTTTATTATAATTTAAAAAAAAAAATAATTTTATACCTATTTTTAGCTTGAGCATTAAGTGATTAAAAGTGTCTTTCACCTTGAATGTAATGATTAGTGCTATTTTGTTCAGAGTATATGAATGTACTTTTTATTTTTGTGCTTAATGCTTTGTGAAATTGTACTAATAAGCAAGAAATGGATGGAAATAGTAGTAAGTAATTAAGTGCATATAAGATATAGAGAAGTTAATTGATATTTTTTTCTTATTAGCTTATTAAACTTGAATAACAAACTATTTCAGCTTTATTTATTGAGTTTTCTCAAATTATTGTGTTTTTTGTTATTTATTTTCTGATCTAAACACAGGTGTTTGGCATCTCATTGTATTCTCAGATTTTAAATTATTGTTTATGCTTTTTTATTCATTAAGGTAGATTACAACGTAATTATTTAATAACATTTTGTGTATTTGCTAGGCTTTTATTAAGACAATTTGGTTATTTAATTTGCTTATCCATAGTATTTTCTGAGGGTACGCATATTTGAGAGTATAAGACATGCAATCAATTATGCCTATTTCCAAATGATGTGTATTTACATGATTAAAAACAAAATAAAAAAATCAATTTTTCTTTAAATGCTGATTTATGAGATTTCTTTTTGTTCTCAACATTTGATATATTTTAGATATAGTACATGTTTTGGTGGAGTTATTTAAAATGTCTTTTTATTTTCAATTTTCAGAGAGAAAAATGTTTTATTTGAAGCGATCTTCGTTTTGTTTATTTACTAATTAAAGTGAAATGTATAGACAATGGTATCTAGTAGTGATATCTATATTAATGAAACACTTTTATCATGGGAAGTCAACTACACGATCACATTCTGATGGGATTATGTTTCAGCAGTAGAGAGTTAGTACTAGAATTATAATTTTTACAAAATTATACTGTTCTCTTATGTGTACATATATTCTCGTATGTGTACAGGATATGACTGTACGCTCAAGCTTAGCAGAAAGATCATAAAACTATGATCAGTCACTCTGATGTTATATTAATGTACCATATTAACTATTTAACTTTTGTAAAAATGTGATTTAACGCCAGAAAATCGCTCTATGTCTTAAACTATTGGTCCAGAAACAAATCTGTTAATACTCTGGGTAAGGGTCTAGGATTTCCTAATTGTCCCATAAATGTATTCACAAAAATAACAGTAAAAAAATCACAAAAAGGGATTACAAAGCGATTAAGAACTGGGCCATAGTTCATATTGATTTACTTGCTGTTTTTCGTAGGCCATCATGTCGCAGTACATCCTGTATTTCATCTGGTATAGATGATTATTCATATAATAGGTGATCGCAGGCCATTATATGTAATTCATGGGAAGCAGGATGAGATATATATTTTTTCAGCATCCTCTTACAAGTATCTGTAGAAAATCTTTCGTGCTTTAATTGTGACACTAATAAACTATGGCAGATTAATGCTCTGGGAAAATAAGCCAAAATAATTGGAAGTTTTCCTGACTTTCTGCGTAACGTGGTTCTTTTTAATTTACCCTACACCAATTTCTGAGAACTGCTTGGCAATGGGATGCAGTTTGGATTGCACTATTTTTGTAACTGGATCTGCACGGCTGGAAAACATCAAGAGATTTATTCCGTGATAACCTGCTTCATTTTGTTGTCATCGACTGGTTTCGCTTTTCATTAGGATCTCTTGATAAAATATCTTTGATGGATTAACTTCCTCAAATTAAGTTTAAAACACTAGCTGGCCACTTCAGCAAAGAATAGAATTTTTACCATATCTGGGGGAAACTAAGAAACAGATTAGCGAATTAAGACATTGGAATTTACGTATATTATAATTGTGCAAATATTATCAAAATGGTGAACCTGATTGGTAAATAAAAACTTTTGAAGTGAAAGAAGAATATTTTTCTTAATTTTCTTTACACTAGACCTTTTATAATAACTGTATATAATATTTGGTATTTTAATCTGGTGAAACTAAGATAAGAAGCTTGATTTAATAAAAAAAACTCGTACTTAAGAAAACGGTGTGTTTTGAAGGATGGGATGTTTGAAAATAGGCTGGATCCCTTTAAATAAGCCAAGATGGGCTAATACTATTTACTCTATTCATAACTGTTAACCTCTCAGTATTTCCACGGCAATCAGACCGAAGATGTTTCTGCTGAGTTCTTTGACTTGATCCGTAATTTTCTAATATTATTTTTAGACGCAATGTATTTGATGTCAGTTAAATGTATTATTGTGCCATGGTCTTGTTTGAGATGTCTTCAGATTGTCTAAGACACTTTTCTTTTTTGTGACTATTTCGAGGAAAAATGAACAGATTAATTTCTTTCAAACCATGTTTAATGTAGACTTAGAGGAAAGACTAATTTTTCTTCTTTTTTTGTCAGATGTGATACGGCTGATGCACTTACTTCCGATCCAGAGCACAATAAAACTACAGATAGTACAGAGGCTGATTGCCCACTATTAGCAGTTGGGCATTCAACACACACACCATCTACTACAAATCAATGGAATGTTTCTGATAATGGTAGCTGATTATTAATACATTTTGCTTTCAGTGTATTGCCCGGTATTTGATTTTTTTAAGGTACAAGGACTATATTTTGGAGAATAGCTCCAAAATACAGTCCTTCACTCTTCCTTTCACTAATATTCCTACCAAGATTAACAATCAAAACAGCTTAAATGGCAGTCGTGATGGTAACTTACAGGCAGTCATTCCAGCCGTTCTTATATGTGAAGCTGGCAAAATTATCGTCGTTAACTTATACCAATTTTTTGTTATATATTCTCTGTTTTTGTAGTTAAAATGAATAATCACATTAAATGACGATTCTAAATACAAGAAAAATATTAATATGTGGAATTTCATCCGTTGTAAGGATACTTATTTTCGTGGTTTTTGATGACCCGTTTCTGATTCTCATCTCTCTTCAGAGCAATGCTATCATGTTCTTGTTGAGTTGACTTCAACTTTATGTTTCTGACATACTCCATATTTGTTGATTCAGTAACAAAAATAATCTTTCTTACGATGGATAAAATCCCAGATGTTATCCAGCATTGCGGGCCCATTTACTCTTCAAAAATGTTAATTGCGACTTTCTCTTGGTTAAATTTTCGAAATTATGTTAACTGGAAATAATGTTTTTGAGTTGCCCAAGCAAAATTTATATATATATATAAAACTGAATTATTTATTTGTTTTAATTTAAGACGCGTCAACATCTATAGTCATTGGCGTCCGGAGCCTTCTCAGTACATTGCCGGCCTCCGGCCAGCGTTCTCTCGTTACAGATAGGGCAGCACTGGACTCGAACCCGGGACCCCCTCGTGAGAGTCTTACGCGCTACCACTGAGCTAGATCCCTTCTCTAAACTGAAAATAATTTATACTTTATCATATTAAAAAAGGACCATGATGTTGAAGCGCTTAAGGTTCGCTACCAAATTGCCACGGCGGTTAGATTCTTATTCTGTCTTGTTTAATTATTATTTCAGCAAGTACTTGCTTGGAAGAACGAACAAGACGGGCAATATACCCCGAAGTGCCATTTTCACCCTATTCGTCACCAAGATCCATAAGAAAAAAATCGCCGCTTAAGGAATCAAGGAGAGTATCCATTGATAAATCTGGTGCTTATCTGCAGCTCAATCAATATAGACTGCTTGATTCTATAGGACAGGTAATATTTAATGCGATGTTATTGCAGAAGTGCTGGTTTGATTCTTTGTTGCCACTTACCTTATAAAATAAATTACATTGTGTATTGCTAATTATTTGATAAATTTATTTGTTTAGGGATCTTACGGATTAGTGAAGTTAGCCTACAATGCTGAGGATAATACTCATTATGTAAGTATTAATTTGCTTATCAAACATTACAATTACATATTCAATTTATTTAATTAAAATTGTTCCTTCATGTTATGAAGAAATTTGGTGAGGATCTGTCAAGAAAGAAACATTCAATTATGCCAACGTTTCGACAAAGTTCCTTATCTTTAACAAGGCTTTAATATACAGATAGTGTTGAAGATGTGGAAATAGAATTTCACATCAGATTTTTTTAAATATAATTAAATAGCTATATATTAGTACTTGGCCTTCTGCTTAGCTTAACGAAAGTGTCACAGTTTCGTTCAGAATTAGGATTACAACAGGGCTGTTTGTTTTCACCTACAGTCTTATTTTTTGTACTTCGTGATATTCGTGGTATTCAAATTGAAGATTTAAATATCAGAAGCCTAATGTATGCGATGCACATCTAGACTTTATTTGCAATTGGTTATTTCATATAGTTAATTGCATATTTGAAATCATTTTTTTCATAAACTCTTCATTCCAAATAAACGGAAAAATCATTATTCATTGTTTTGTTATTTGAAATACCAAATAAATGGAAAATGAATTTTTCTGTATGTATGTGAGTGTATGTATCTGAAAGTGTTTGCATGTACCCGTATTTGTCTATACGTGTCTATACATGTTTCTATGTGGATGGACGTCATGTTTGCGTGAATCTGTACGTTCCTGTATAAGTCTGTACTTTTTTTTTAGCATTTGGCTGCAGAATGTTCTCTCATACACCCAAGTTTCCGGCTCCTAAAGGCCGTGCCCAAATGTCCTAGTCTCAACCGGGGAAGTACCACTTAACTTCACTTAAATTTTAATGCTTTAACTGGAACTAACATTGCTACAGTCAGAAGGCATTCAAGACAAGAATTTAGATTTTGTCGACAGTGGTCTGAGAAAGGTATGGAAGTAATAAAAACGCAAATTGACACAAGCATTCGAAATGGACAGACGCAACATATTGTTATGTGTATTTAAGATATGCTCAGATATTGAAATTATTTATTTATCTGAAATTGACAACTGCATTAAAATACAATAAGTAAATCTGATGCACATAATATAGATCATTCGTGATGATCTTGACTGGTAATCATCCTGTGATGATTACTATTAAGTATGAAGTCGCGGGCTCATTGATGCTTCAGGTGACTTTGTAGGTTAACTAGAGAGTTTGATAAGATAGTACCTGGGGGCTAAACGGTTAGAATATGATTAAAGTCTAAAACCTAGATGAAATCTGTTATAGATAGATGTAGAAGGGGAGATGAAAGGATGAAAAAGAGATGATAATAGGGACATAACATGGTGGAGGAATTAGATAAAGGGGTATGGATCCGGTTCGATTAGAATGCTTAGTGTCCGTTTACTTCTCATTCATTTGTCCATGTGGCCTGAGTAAAGAAATGTAAAAAAATATTTTTTTAGAAAATTATAATTTAGAGCGATTATAAAGTAGCATACAGAGGAGATGATTTTCGAGCGTTTAACGGAACGGTGAGCCAATATGGAGTTCCCTAGATGGAGCATATGATCCACCTGTTGGGATGGGTGTTCCATTATTTTGAAATTAAATTATACATATCGTTCGAATTAGATTATTTCAAATTAATCCGCTGAAATAAAATTTTAAATCAATTATTTCATGTTACTTATTGGAATAATTTTGTTTTTAAACAGAAATTTGAAAATAATTTTTTGTCCAGCTCTGTCATGCGAACGATGTTGTGCTTATATCTTATAGTTAGTGTTTTATGATTATAAATAATAGGAATATTGAAGTCCGTTGATTAAGTTAGTTTACAAAAATCAAAGATAATGATCTCCAGAAATGTTTGCAAGCTAGCATAAAATGAAAAGTGGTTCTTGGGCATAAACAAAATATTGATAATAGTCCAATATTACAAATATTTGTACTGTATTGGGTGAATACTGTAACTTGTGTTCCATTAAGTCCATACGTCCTTAATTATATTGAGTATAATTGTATTGAAAGAATTTGTAGCATAACTTGCATAATATTTCAAATTAACTGCAAAATTAAGCATTTTTTTTTATTTCAGGCCATGAAAATATTGTCTAAGAAAAAGTTGTTTAAAAAGGCAGGAGTATTTGGTAAGATCTAATAGAAAACACTTTTCATTTATTTATTAAATTTATTTATTGGTCATATTTTTTTTATATAAATATTTGAAACTTTTAATATTTGTTTATTGATTTGATATCGCCATCTACCAATGATAATTTTACAGTCTTTTAAAATCTCAAGCTCCAATCCAGCAAACGAGTGCTTTTCATTGATTACGCAACAAATCTTTTTGGATCCAAAGAAACCCATACTCAAACTTTTGTTTACAAACACATGTCTTCATTGACATTTTTAAAGTAATGTTGTATGACAGATGCTTTCGTTCAATACATCTTTGTGTACATTTGTGTGCGAGCTACCACATACATTTATAATGACATCAATTGCGGGTTAAATGACTTATTTTGGTAGCTCAGGCAGGGCAATTATTACTTGTCTGTGAGGAGGGACCAAACTCTACGCTATCCAAAGCTCCACTGGGCCCATATAGCTACCCCAAGAAAAACACCAACAAACCGGGTCTAGAACAAATATCTAGATCAGGCAGGGCAAGTTATCGGTCTTAACATGGTAAATATATTTTTTGACGGAGTTTATGAGACACTACAAAGTTTAATATAGTTTGCAAAGTTCTGTGACGTCTGGAAAAAAAAAATGTAGACCTACGCAACTTCCCCTACCGTTTCCTTATCGGTGATAGCTGGGGGTTTTCTCTTGATCTTATCGTTGAGGTGCGAGCCTGGCGGCTTGATTCAGATAGAGAATTCTGCCCGAAGTGAAAGAGGCAACATTGAATGTAAAAATGATTTCCTAGCCAGTGGCATAGCTGATCAAAAACATTTTGTTGAAAGTTGAAAATTTTGTTGAATAAGAAGGTATACTATTCACAAAGAATTGAACAAATTTTATAAAATAAGAATAACTAGATTAATAAGAGAAAATTCTGGAGACGATATTAATCATGTAAACGTACGAGTCAGACCAGGGGCCAGGATTGAAAAGAAAGTTTAAATTGAATGAATAGAAGGAAACCTCAAAACTGACAAAATAACAGATAATTATAGCAACACTTAATAAAGTTCTGCAAGAGACAGACACTCTGTCGCTTTGGATCGCCTAGGTCAGCGTTTCTCAGTATTTCCTGGTCCTCGGACCGGTGAAATTTGTGAGAAAAATTTCGCGGACCGGTGTTTTTGTTTTTTTTTTTCACAAAAAAATGTTACAGGTATTAACGAACAACTATATAAATTAATTGTAACATTTTTATTATCATTTACTTACAATAATATTGAAATGTAAAGATAAGTTATTATTGTAATTATTATATATAAGTAAATAAACCTTTGAGAAAAATCCCAGAACATTATAAAAAATGATCACAAAATCATGCATATAGAAGCAAAAAAAAAAAAATCAGTCCTCTGATTGCTACAAAATTAGATATCTATCATTTTTTTATTATTTGGCATATAATGGCTATAATGTTAATGAGAAAGATTGCTGCTGCTCTTCTTCAATTACTTTTTTTTTTTTGAGGGTTCTGTACCGCGACCATTCTTGATCTATTGTACCCCCCTCTGGTGCCTAAGATGAGCTAGCTCATCTATAGCACCCTCTCCAGGTTTAGATCCCTGAGGAATCTCAGGATCCTGGAAGGTTCTAGGGTAGGTATTTCTTCTTCCCCTATCTGGTAACAACCCAGACTACTGAATCTTCTTTGAATGACAGCATCACAGTCCGTGAGGAGATGTATCGGAGTTTCCTCCGCCTCTCCACAGAATCTGCATATGCCGTCACCTACTAGGCCAAGCTTTCTCAGGTGCCCCCTGAGTCTGCAATGCCCCGTAAGGAATCCCGTAAGAATACGGATCCTATTCTTACTCAGACTGATGAAGGCTTTCAACCTTTCCTGGTTATAGCCACCCAGACAGACCTTGGCCTGCCTCAGTCCCGGGATGGTGTTCGAGAGACGAGCTCTTTCTGCCACCTCCTCCTTCTTAATTTCCTCTAGAAATACTTGGTCACTGACTCCACAAAAGGGCCCTGGCCCAATAAGAGGAGATACAGCGCCTTCTTTTGCCAGGGCGTCGATTGCCTCATTACCTTCCACGCCGACATGTCCCGGCACCAATGTAGGGTAACCTTATTACTCCTGCCTAGGTCATTAAGCTTGCCTAGGCATTCCCATACCATTTTAGAACTGATTACATAAGAGCTCAGTGCTTTAATGGCCGCCTGGCTGCCGGATAGGATAACTATCTCCTGATTCAAATATCCTCGATCAAGGTTCAACTGAACGCACCTTCCAATAGCGTAGATTTCCGCCTGGAAGATGCTAGGAAACCTACCCATGGGTTCTGAGTGTTTCATTCTAGGCCCAAACACTCCTGCCCCGGTTCCTTCGAGGGTCTTAGACCCATCTGTATACCATTTAATGGCATGCTAGCTAATGCTGTCCAGGGCGAATCCATCGCTCCACTCTCCTTTCGTACTTAGCTTCGTAGAAAAATTCCTAACGAAGCTATATTTCTTAGTCATACTATCTCTAGGAAAGCCCCAGGGGAGGGAGCCAATAGAGGGAAACATTCGCCTCCCAAAACCTAGCCCACATCCCCCCATGCCCTCCCTAGAGATTCTGAGGAGGGCTCCCTTCGCCACTCGTTCCACCACTAGGTGGAGCGGTATGAGATTAAGAACAACCTCAATCCCGGCTGTAGGACACGTCCTCATTGCTCCCGTCGTGCATAGGCACGCAAGGCGCTGGGTACTTTGTCGAGAGTCTTCTTGACCTTCTCAAGCTTGGTTCTGCTGTACCACGCTACTGCGCCATAGGTGATAATGGGTCTCACCATCATGGTGTACATCCAAATAAGAATCCCCAGGACTTGCCCGCCACCCTCCTGCACACCATGAGAGCGCGAGTAGCTTTACTGACAGTTAATTCAACATGCCTATTCCATTGGAGCTTACTATCCAGAGTTACCCTAAGATATTTAACCTCCTTCAATTAACTTTACAATTGTCGGTTCTAAATTAGACAAGCTAAGGCGGAGCAGTGAAACAACCGAAAGCCGATTTCTAAATTTATTTTTTATTACCGTAATAGACACAAATCCCGCTTCACATAAATATGCGGTTGCGAAATGGACTAACATTTTCATTGCTTTCATGAATAGAGATGGATTGGAGCACTCCGACTAGTTTAAAAAAAAAATGAGAGACATAACATGTGACAAATGTGCTCACATTTGTTACCTCACCCAACACTGGATATGCACGCTCCAGTGTTACCATCCTTCAAAGACAAATTTATGGATTCTAGATCCTGAAATTATGGCATTAACGTAAAACATATCTGGACCAGCGGTTGAGAATCATTGGCGTAGGTAATGCGACCAATGGCACATTTTGATCTCAACTATTTAAGCGATGTAGCTAGTCGATTTAGGCACGTAATCATCCTATTGTAGGGTGGAAAACAGCTCAATAAAGCATACAATTTTCATATAGAACATCATGTTGATCTTTGCAATCAGGAGAATTTTCGTCGAAATAATGTTTACTAAAACAGGAAAAAAGGTATTAGAGCGAAAATCATTATGCAAATGTAACAAGTGGTTAATGCAAACTAGGTGTTATGCAAACTTCATTGAAGTACTAACTTCTATTAGAACTGTCTTTGTTAGAGATGCCGTCCCAACATTTTTGTGTATTATTTATGTGTTTGCATTGTAGGAAGAAAAAATCAAAATCGTAAAGAGATTAATCCTCTTGATAAAATATATAGAGAAATTGCTGTTCTAAAGAAATTAGATCATCCAAACATTGTTAAGTTAGTTGAAGTGCTTGATGATCCAGTTGAGGACAATCTTTACTTGGGTGAGTTTATTTTATTTGTAACGATTTAGTAATCTGAAAACCAGTTTCTTTAATAAATTTATTATTTCCTCTTGATAGTGTTTGAATTAGTTAAAAGAGGAGAAGTACTTCACCTTCCTACGAAATCGCCGCTCACCGAGCAAAAAGCGTGGGAATATTTCAGGGATGTTGTATTAGGATTGGAATACCGTAAGTTCTAATAATAGTTATTTTCTATAGAAAGAATTATTCGATTTATTATATCTTGAACAAGTTTTATTACAGCACAGAAATTGACTTTATTTACAGTGCACTTTCAGCGAATAATCCATCGTGATATCAAACCTTCCAATTTACTGCTCGGTGAAAATGATCACATACAGATTGCAGACTTAGGAGTATGTAATGAATTTGATGGTATAGATGCTTGCCTTAACAATACAGCAGGAACACCTGCTTTCGCCGCGCCTGAAGCAATATGTACCACATCACATTTCAGCGGCAAAGTAAGTACTCATCGATGGGGTTTTTGAGTAAAAAAAAAAAAAATCTGGTGTGAAACACTGATACGTCTTTCTCTCACAGCAATTTACATAGTTTAAATTATCGAATTCCCTTCAAACTTAGAATTTCTATAAATATTTAGATGAGTTCAATATTATATTGTCGGAGAACCAACATGTAATAAAATCTCATTTTTGAGGTAAGCGAAACTTTCGGTGCCCGAGAACGCCTCAAAAATCAGTTTCTGGGAAAAACGTTTAAACGGGTCCGCAATGCTGGATAACATCTGGTATTTTATTTTTCATAGCATGCATATTCCTTTTGTTTCTGACCGGTTTCGGATTTTCATCCATTGTCAGAGCAAATTCACCAAGTTGGTGTAGAGAGTTCACTTCAACGCAATGTCTTTGTTACACTCGCACTTGTTGGTTTGTTGGCTGTGTATATGGCACATGGATATCACATATATCCATACCAAAGAAATATGCATGCTACAACGGATAAAATACCAAAATTTGTATGTAGTTTAATGAAAATTGTTGGAACCATTTTTGAGAAAAAAATTGAAATTTTTGAAAAAACTGACGATTTATTTCACTTTATAAGGAAGTGGATGAGAAAAAGATTTTCCGCCCGCTACTTTAAATTGCGAATTTAAATATAAACAACGGTTCTGCTACCCATATGTAGATTGTAGATTGTTGTAGGGGATTATTGCGCTGCGACCTGAAATATCTATTGTGCCCCCCGGAGCCTTCTCAGTGCACTGCCGACCTCCAAGCAGTGTTCTCTAGCTAAGACAACACTGCTCATCACCGTACAGTGAGTTGTAGACGCTCCTAGGAAGAGAAAATCTAAGGGCAGCGTGCTGGATTTGAACCCGGGCCCTCCGCGCAGCGTGCCAATTAACTAGGGACGGAGACCCTAGTTTGTGTACTGTGTTTGTCCTTGTCTGTAAAGTGTATTGTGTACTGTTCTGACGAAGTGCATGAAGTACTGAGTTGTGGAAACCCGTGGGATCGCTCCTTCCCAAGTTATTGCATGTACAAATACCCCTTGTGGACTACTACCCGTTTAATATAAATAAAACCAAATGCTTTTCTAATATTGCGATTTGAAGAAAATCGGTTAACCTGTTATATACTACTATATAGCCCTACAACTTTTTTAAAAGAGTAACTAATATATAAACCTAACATTTCATTCCATTTTTTAACTGCAAGAGATCTCGAGGAGCGGTCAATAAAAATTACACTTTTTTTAAAACTTTTCCAACATTTCGACAAATTCATTGTCTTCTTCAGGGATAAAATTAGAAAATAAATGTTATTCGGGGTTACATATAATTTTCATTGAACACACTAAACACAAAATATATAATTATCAAAACTTGATATTACAGCAAGAGGTGCTTATATAATGACCTACATCATCAGAAATATATTTTGTGTTTAGTGTGTTTAATGAAAATTATATGTAACCCCGATTAACATTTTTTTTTAATTTTTGTTTTGTTTTTGTTTCTAGTTTTTCTGAAGAAGACAATAAATTTGTCGAAACGTTGGAAAAGTTTTTAAAAAGGGTAATTTTTATTGACCGCTCCTTGAGATCTCCTGCAGTTATTAATAGATCGGTCGAGAATCTTTATTATCATTCCATTTTCTTTTTCTTTTAAGAGAAAGTGGTCTCTTGATCTATTTGAGTTTTATTAAATGGGTGGTAGAACAGTTGATTGTTTATTTTATAAAACACGGACATTAAGTCCAGTAACAAAAATAAAATTAAAGAAGAATTACATTTAATTAATGGTGAGCACATTAAAATTTTGTAAGTTAAATATAAAAACTAAATAACAACGTAATAAACAATATCATAAAATAATAAAGATTACAGAATAATATAATATAAAAACAGTAATATTAAAATGAACAAATAGGAAAATTGAATAATTCCCTATATAATATGTATATATATATTCAATTAATAATCATAAATAAACTATAATTGGCACATACAATATAATATTCTCAAATAAAATTTTGAAGGTCAATATTTGCAGGTAGAATTTGGGTAACAAAGTCTAAGATACTAAAAAGTCTGAGATTAACCAAAAGTCTAAAATATTATTGATAATAAATTAGAACTGATTTAGTGACAAGTGAAAAAGATCATGTTGCTGCAAATGACTGTTAGCAGACGTCATCAACCTTATTAAGGGAGAATGTAGGAGATAATTTGTAGGTTGATAAGGAATACAGAAGGATTTTTGGGATTTCGTAATTTTTGGAGGGACATAAAAATTAATGTTCTCCAGGATATAAGGACAGTCTATGGTGTTGTGAATTATTCTATATAGCAGTACCAGATCGAGTTGGTTTTGTCGCTTTTCAATACGAACAATTTTTAGAGAAAATAGTTTTAAAACATTATATTAAAATAGCAAATTAGAGAAGTCGGAGAATATTTCATTTCAAATTTTTATCAGAAGATTGACACTTACTAAGATATGGTGAAAATATTGATTAGAAGCTTTATATGATTCCTGCTTTTTACTACAATTAAACTTACAATCAAAAAATTTATTTTTATTTGTCAAACAGGCGTATGACATATGGTCACTTGGAATAACATTATTTGCATTCGTTTATGGTCATGTTCCATTCCAAGCAGAAAGCATTCCAGCTCTTTATAATAAAATTAGAAATGAAAATTTGACATTCCCAGAAGAACCAGATATCAGTGAGAGTTTGAAAGATCTCATCACTAAAATGCTATGTAAGGATCCAGTCCAGAGAATCACTCTTCAAGAAATAAAGGTAGAGTATTTTTTTTTATAATAAGAAATACATAAAGGAAATAGTAACCTTTCTTTAACGAATTTTACAAAAATTTATAATTCTTAATAGAATACGAAGAAAACAGACTGATCTGATTCATGGACATGAAAAATCATGTAATAGAAATAGGGCAATAACCATAGATTGCCATGTTACATAATTATATATCGCATCATCCATCGGAAACAATTATAAACATTACAAACTTAACAATAAACAAAATACAACCATTAACACACTCATTATTTCTTTAAAAAAAATCAGAAAAAACTACAAATTAACAAACTCAGTATTTTTTAAGAAAAGTCAAAAAAACCAAACAAAGTGCAACAATTAACACATTCATTATTCGTTAAGAAAAATCAGAAAACCCCAATAACAATTCTTTTAGAGCATGATTTCCATAAAAATCTGGTGTGAAAAACTAGACTTTCTCTTCCTACTATTAATACAATTATATATAAAATGAAAACTTTTCATTAAACATCAAAATTTACTCATTTGTTCTAACATGAAAATAAAGGTTGTGGTGGATAAATACCTACCCACGCAGGTATAGAAGTCCGGAACAAAGCGCCAATAATATTGAATAAACATTTAAAATTTAACGCAGCAGATTCCTCAAAATCCATTAAAAACACTTTTTCTAGAAAAATGTTACAAATAAAAGTGATAGGTATTTACATACATATGTATAGATAGTATACGAACTTTAAAGAAAATCGTTGGAGCCGTTTCAGAGAGAATCGTGAGAAACTGAAAAAAAAACATTCAGTAAAGTCGTGCTTCCATTTGATGGAAAAAATGATGTTTGAAGAAAATTTGCCAATTATAATTCTGTAAACTGCAGTAAGGAAAGTCACTTGAGTGTTTCACACCAGATTTTTTTTCTTTTTATTTAATGTAACTCTTATTAAAACAATTTAACCTGTTTCTCTAAACAAATACTCTAACCTTCTTCCCCAATTCCTTAGTAAAACCTTCTACCTCACTCTTAAAAGTCAACACTTGCGTTACCACGTATATTATTAGTCTTCTTATGTTTAACAATGTATAACATAACCAAGCACAAAATTGCTAATAAAAATTATTATTCATTAGTTGTTTAGTGCCTAGTTTTTTTCTCAAAAGTACTGTTTCTACTTGGAATTGTGTTTTGATTTTTTATTGTGTTTTTGTGCATCTACAATATAACAACTGAGGAATGTGGCTGTAAATTTTCATAAAACTTCATCGTATAATTTTCATAAAAATTGTATGAGAATATTATTAATTTATTAAAATTTTCAAGATTTAAGAAATATATTGCAGAGTACTGGGGAGAGAGCAAGTGTTCTACCATTATAAATTATTTCTCTATTACTCTTCTATTTCTAACAAATACTTCATACAAACATCCCTTTTATCTACTCTTTTCATCATCGTATCTTGAAGGACAAAATTTTTTTTTTTCCTCTCATCATGACTGATGCAGAAAAAATTCTGGCTGCAAAATTAGCATGAATGAAAATACTATAAGATCGATGAAATAAAAAGAGTAACTCGGTACTAATAGTAGGCTTCATTTGTTGGAAAAAGAGTTATATATAATTAAAATCTGTTGTTTAATTAAAAAACACACTCACACGACTTTCTCTTACTGCGAAATGGCAAATTTCCTTCAAACTTATAATTCATATTAGGTGTTTAAAGCCGGCATTTTTATGGAGGAAATCACAAAAAAACTGATAAACCTATTCAGTAAAGTTGCACTTCCACTAAACCTATTTTCTTCAAACTGGGAATTTTAGCAACTTATTTATTTATGGGTATCACCCACTTACAAGATTCTAATTAATATTATTCGTTCCGAAACATATAGCGAAAAACTGAAAATGACTTTTATTTAGAATCCTGATCCCCCACCTCCCACCAAAAAAGAAAATCCAACAAAAAACAGAACTAAGAATAATTTTTATTTGTTTGTAGGTTCACGTTTGGGTTACAAGGGATGGCGAAAAACCGCTTCCAACGGAGAGTGAAAACTGTCATCTAGTAGAAGTAACTGATGAAGAAATTAGAGATGTTGTCACATCTGTGCCCAAGCTTGATACTCTTATTCTCATTAAAGCCATGCTCAAGAAACATTCTTTCCAGGTAAGTACCTACTAAATAATATATAATGCGCATAACATTGATTTGTGAATGGCAATACTAGTATCTTTAAACCTTCACTGTGCTTATTTCATACTTTTAATGGAAAGACCAAATATTTTTTGTAATTCGTTCGCATTCAGATGTTGATGCCAAACTGCTTACCGAAATCATTCAATATTGGACATTATATCTTCCTATTGCTTAGTTGTATGATCAGTATAAATTATTATAATTTAGACGTTAAATGACTAAAACATTGAAGATGATGCTGGCCTATGTTATAGGACGATTAATGTTGATTGTTGCACATATACCAATGTAACATTTTTTATTTGAAACATTTTTGTAGAAAAATGAATTTTAGAAAGTTTCGGGGAAAGTTGTGAAATTAGGGTACCACTAGACTGCCAGTTCCAGACCCAGATGTTCAAGGCGCTGCTGGCGGTTTCAAATGTAGCCTCCTCCGGAGGAGGAAATTAGGTCTCCTCTCTTCTGTATTCTATATTTGTTTACTTTTATATATTCATAAAATGTACAACTATATACATACTTTAGAATCTTCTAATTTAATAAGGGAACTATTCATAAACCACAAAACATAGTTTACTGATCAAATATACATTTTTCTTCTTTTTTTTACTGCTTTAATAGGAAGTATTGCATGAAATGTACGAAATCGAGTTTTCACGATTTATCGAATATCGAGTTATCGATTAATCATCATAAAAAGAGCTACAACATATTATTTGACTTATTTTATTTGGAACATTTTTCGGGGAGAATTCATTTAAGGGATGTACTGGGGAAGGTTTGATGTTAGGTTTTCCTTTAAAGTACCATTTCAGTACCATACAATTCTATCATCTATATAATATTATTATGAATCTAATGTGTTGCAAAAATTCCGAGTTTGAAGAAAATCGGTTAATCGTAAGTCCTACTTTTTTTTTGTTTGAAAGGTGTACAACATCTAAGATCCTTCGCACCTTAGTCCTACTTTTATATTATCTTTCCGATGCGCATATATACAGTTTTGGTTATATGTGAAATTTGTAACTAGATCATAACCGTATACATAAAAAAATAAATTTTATGTAAGTAGCAGTAAGAGAAAGTCGTGTATTTCAGTTTTTTTTTTCCAACTAAAGTTAATAAAGTATTTTTCAATATATGATATTCTAATATAGGCCGATTTCAATTTGTGTATTGAAAATTGTGGAAAGAATTTTGAAAAAATATGAACCAATTCTTCAACCTTAAAAATTTGTTATTCCTTGATTGCATGTTTTTAGATTACATATGTAACCTCTAAACACAACCTCTTATTATAAAACCTTCCAACTTTTTTCTCTGCCACCTATTACTATCTAAAACACTGAATAATTTCTTTTCAAATAAACAACAACAAAAAAATCACCTAGTGGCAAATTAAACAACTACAATTAGCATTCTAGCCTCCATTTTAACAATTAAGTAGTTGAGCCAAAAACACACACGTGGTAACATTAAAAATGTGCCAACTCATTTTTCAGTAAGTAATATAAAAAATTCTTTTCAATAACTAAGCTTAATTATAAATATAAATATTCTAATGGAATCTTCCATTTTTGTTTCAAAACAGGTCTTCACAAAAGAGGAAAAAAATATAAAATAAAGCAATGCATCCACGCTAAAAAACAGCAATAATCTTAAATTTTGAAAACAATATTCAAAATATATTATACATTTTATATTACAAAAACTAATCTTACTAATATTAATATAAAGCCTACTGCAAATTAATAAAAAAAAAAAAAAACCTTAAAAACGAAAAAGAGAAATTCCTACTTATTATAACAAAAGACAAGCTTAAATCATAAGTATATTCGCAAGTATAAACGAAAATTTGGTCGCTATGGATTTTTTATGCAATATTTCAATATAAAATAAGGTTGGTATTAATATATTATTTAATAAAATAAAAACAATATATCCTTGATTTGCATATAAATAACAAATAATTTTTATAATTCTCTAATATTTTTAATTATATCAAAAGTGTACTATATCCCAAAAATTGTTCCTTTGTTTTGTTATAGAATACTCTTGAAAATGGCAAGCAATTTGCCTATTTGAATGTTACTATTTTGTTGCTAAAAAGAAAATGTAATCTAAAAACATGCAATAAAGGAATAACAAATTTATAAGACTGAAGAATTGGTTTATATCTTTTCTAAATTCTTCCTAGAATTTTCAAAATGTTTATAAAGTATTTTGGCTGGAAGTATTTGTTATTTGACAGCATAAAAAGGAACGAATTAGTGTGGTTTTTCACCTATATTTCAAAGAGAACTAAGAGTTATCACATCACACACCCTGGCCAATTTCTAAAATCTTTATTTTCGTAATCAGGAAATCTCAGATGTATTTTCAGTCGAAACTCAATTTCAGAAATATTACTTATACAATATAGCATAAGTTGTTGCTTCATCTATTCAATTCCTTTAGATTCCAATAAAGACACACAAAGTAATTGAAATTAATAGTAATATGAAAAAGAGTTTATCAAAATGTTAGTGACTTATCAAAAAATGATTACTGTTTTTTTTTTTTCAGAATCCATTTTCAATGAATCCAAGAATTCGTGGATTGCATTCAACTGGAAGATCACATTCAGCTCCCGGATCCTGTGAGTGGTTCAGTTCTTTGTAAGTTGTTTAAATTTTGACCGGTTTTTAAAGTTTCATCAGTTTGCTGTAATTCAGACGTTCAAACGGCTGTGAGGCGATTGGTTTCTTGATAAAGGGAGCAAACAAAAAAAAAAACTAAAATTAGTCACCATTATTCCGGCATTATCTTTTCTTTTGCAATATATGTCTCAAGTAGATCTATGTGCAGGATATATGGAAAGAAGGAAGAAATATGATTGCCTGAAAGTGATCATTCTCGTGTACAAATACTAATATCTGTAATCTCCCACAGTGTATTTATTTAGAATATGATATACTAAAGTTGGAACCCCATAGGGGAGATGGACCAGCCAGCCACTTCTTCAGGGATCTTGGTGTCCCTGCCATTCACTCTATTACAGTTGTCTTCCTGAGGAACTTTGCCTATTAGCGTCTATGCTTGATTTTCGATAATAACTAGTCCCCTTTCCACAACTAACATTTGCGAATAGCTTGCCTGATCATCGGTACCAATCAGTAACCTTATTGTACCACGTTTTTCATGGGTGTCAGTTAAGTTTAATTTCAGCTTTCAGCCACGTACCAAGTTGATGTGAGTCATCTCACAAAAAGTTGATCTAAAGCATCTACATTATATCTACAAGTTCCGCTTAAATTTTCAAGTTATGACTGAAGCTCCAATTAATTAATGAATTAACAATTGATCCTATATTTATTGTTGTGAAGTGACAATAATGTATAATTTGGCCATTTAGATTAAGATAGTATTTTAGATAAATAGTTTCATAGACTATGTAAAATTGATATAGAAAATTACTTTATCATTTCTTTTTGGCTGGGTTAGCTTATTGCTAGCGCACTAGATTCGAATCCCATATGTACATCGAGTCATATGGTTACTAAATAATATAAATATAAAAAAAAATGAATTATGAACATGCTCTGTTTGAATGTTTCAGAAATCGGGTTAAAACACCCGAAGTATGAAAACATATTAACCAAGAAAGGTTAATTTTCTTAGTAAAGTTAGTAAGGATTGATTAAAGATAAATAATCAATTAAAATCGTTCTGAATAATAGTGAAATTCACTCACCTTATGGTAAGATTATATGCACCAACGGTACATGCCAAAATTTCAGTTGTGAGATGGATGCATGTAAATATTGTGTGTTTATGAAAGAAAAAATGTAAATAGCTGAATTTATAGCAACGTAGATGTAATATTTGAATTATTCAGTTTACAATAAAATCTGAAGCTTTTGAGATACAGAAATAATAATCAGAAGCTTGGCCAGTTTTCTTCACAGAAAGCAAATGCAAATTATCCTTCACATTTGAAAGATGCTGCTTAAATATGGTCGAGTCCAGGGCAAGTACTGTGAGGTACGTGCAAGAAACTAATGCAAAAGCAAATCGCTCCGTGATCTCTGTAAAGAGCTAGTTTTTCAAGAACTGGTCGCGATGGAACAACCTCTATAAACATTAAGCTAAGTTCAGTAATCCTCTGGAAGGTA
Organism: Triatoma infestans; assembly: GCA_011037195.1. Lineage (NCBI taxonomy): Eukaryota > Metazoa > Arthropoda > Insecta > Hemiptera > Reduviidae > Triatoma > Triatoma infestans. Next base: position 23,547 of record JAAEAF010013891.1, read on the forward strand.
GCCTTCCAAACTTCATTTTGCAATATTCTCTAATTTTAATTTATATTAACGAGAGTAAAGTGTTATTAATTGCAACTATCATTCAGTTGAATGAAATTGAGCAGCCACCCGAGCGCTTGAACACTCTTCGAATGTGCGTAATTAACATTTTGCTGTCTTGTTAACAATTAATTATTTTTTACTCTTTCAGATTGGCTTTATCAGCTTGATAACAAAAGTTTTTAAATTTTTTCTACCTGACTACTTTACAGGCATTTACATATATTTATAAAAAAAAGTCTAATATGATATATTATTTTAGGCCCGTAGGATCTAGCAGTGCATTAGCTCCAGTTGCTGAGTCTATAATTTCGCATAAAACTTCAAAGAAGCTTTCTCAAGAGTGAATTCAATGAATCTTTTTTTTTTTTTTTTAATAAATATGACAATTAAATATATAGACATACATTTCGCTGTATGCAGAGTCATTGACAAACACATGACTTCAGTTGAAATAAAATTATAGAGACACAGATCTGTAGACCATGTATCTTTTTTAATTTTTATTATTACTATTTTTTGCTTCAGTTTCGCAGTAGATTAGAAACTAAAAGAAAAATTAATGTAAAAATATAATAATCACTCTTTTCTCATTGTTTATATAATTGGGAAACAGTGGGTGTTAAATAGCGGCCACTAAATGAAGACAGGCTAAGGCCTGCCATGTTTTGCGGTTATAGAATGTTTATAGTGAGCCATGGTGAAGGTAGAATGAAAAACATTTATTTCTTGAACAACAGTTTATTTTAACTTCATCAGCAAAAAAATATTCTGTGGTTGGACTCAGTAAATGTTAAAAAAAAAATTGTTTGGAAAAAATTAAATTTCTTTGTAGCAATATGCACAAAGTTCGAAAGTATGAATATTAAAGATTTAGAAACCTTTGATGTTTTTACACTATTGTCACTTACTTGTACACAATTCAGAAATTATCAAAATTAGATTTTATTTTTATTTACAATCTTCATACATTTCTGTGATTCTTGATAGACTTCCCGAAAAGCTCGCCTGCCAGCACTTGTTTAATTAAGACCTGGCGGCTCTTCTGTCGATCAGTTATTACTAGCATTTTGTGTGTTTATTTGCAAATTAAAAAGAAAATTCTACAACTTAAACTTTTCATGAAACATGTACAAAAAACATTTTTTTTTTCACAATTTTCTTCTTTCTTTATGCCTCCATTCAGTGCCTTCAAATTGCTTTCGAGGCTACATGGATCTTTCCATGGTCCACCAGGAGGCGTTAACGCCCACTTTGGAAATCCCTAAACTAAAGCTCATAATTAACCAAAAAAAAATATTTTATTTATTTGGTACAAACACTACCTAAACACTTTTTATCTGTTGCTCAGTCCCACAGAACATTTCTGACTGGCTCGATGTCGACACTTGATCAAGAAATTATTGTTTTCCATTTCATCTTAGTCGAAACTCACTGAAAACGTCTTGCAATTTCTTTTAAACATTAGACTTCTTCTTCATGTGTCCATCCCCTGAAGTTTAGCCTTGTAATCTGAGATACCATTCCAATATCTTAAGTCTTTTTCCACAAATTTTGTTTATTAACCCCAGCTAATACCTATTGTTAGTGGTGTCTTGGGCAGAACAAGTTTATATTTTTTTTTTTTTAAGGTTTTTTTGTTTCAAAACAAAGTGAAAGATCGTAAAATCTGTCAAATATTTTTTTTGTTTGTTTCGTTTTCTAATTTGTTAATAGTTTTTCCACCGGGGAAAATTATTTTCATGTAACTTAATTTTGATTAGATTTAATGGGTAGATTTAATAGTGGTTTTTAGTAATAATATTAATAAAAAAATTAACTTAGAAGTTTAGTTAGAAATTATTCTTATTCATAAATGTAAATGTTTTATAATTTTTTAGATATGTCTCTATTCACGTAAAGAATTTTTAATTGTGCTACTCAAAACTGGAACACACTGTCGGCGGAGGTTTTATTAAACGGGATTAAAATATTCGGGGTAAAATGATACTGAAGAACTAATTTTTCTTTCTTGCAACCATCTTTTGCATTGGACTGAATAGCAGCATCTTACAGTCGTTAACTGTACTGTAAACCTCGACCTATCAGTTTTTCTAAACCAATTTTGATCCACACATTAATAATTTTGTAAGGTTCTTGGCGTATTGTCTCATTCGTGGTCTGTATGATTTGCTGAGCCGTAAATGACCGACATTTGACAATACAGTGTGTACATCGCAATACACAGGTTGAGATCTTCACTTAGATTTCCAAAGGCTCTTCGTTCAGAATTTACTTGTATTTGAATTTATTCATAGTCGCTACTTCCTGCTGGCGCTACAAATCGAGTAGGTCTTGCTCTCCTCAGTGAGCCTTCGCCCCTTTACGTGTCTTTTCTGCAGCTAAGTTTCAAATTCTTGTTCCAAGCATGCTCTTTTCTGTCGTACATCAATCATCTGGTCATCGGAGTATATGCCTCTGTCTCTTGGTTAATCGCTTCCAGCAACTTCCTGCGTACGCCATCCTTGCTCATCACTGAGCTTTATGATAGTGGAATATCAATCTCTTCTATATATCTAAAAAAACCTGATACAATAACGGAAAAATAAATGGGCGAATAAAGTTTAAGTAGTAGGAAAGGAATATAATGGTCAGGATACATCACTAGAATCCATATTTTTTCTTCATGAAATTCAAGTAATTAGTTTGTGCATATCAACATAGTGAACTGCACTGACAAATTACGATCGCCATAACGATCTTATTTGACTTAGATTCGATATAATTCGTTAGGATACTGATACCCTATACCAAAGAATACTTGAGATTTTGAGTTAGATTTTCTAGAAGTACTTCATTTAAATCGGTCTTTCATTGACGAGACGGAGATGAATATTTATGTTGTGATGGAAGAATATGACGATTTAGTGTATTAGTTTTAATAAAATCTGTCTTTCTGTGCAGAGAATAATTTGAACTGTAAATAGAGCCATTGTGACGTTCGCAGTTGTTTTATTCAAAATAAATGAAAATACAAACAATAAAAAATGAAATAAACGAAAAATTTTGTATTGATGTAAATATTTGGGATTTTGATGCAATTTAATGAATGGGATTTTGATTACACGGGTAAATTTTAAGATCTAACAGAAATTAAAGGAAGGTTAATTTTCATAGTTTTGAATTTAAAACTTTATTTTATTAATGCATGATTAGTTAATTCTATAAACATAGCATAAAAAAATAAATCTATTTAATGCCGGTTCCACACTAGAAGCCTATTTTTATTAGCCAAATTTACAGTCTCTTAATACAGTGTGCAGATGGTTGACAAGTTGGGTAATCAAAGTGTTGGATGAAAAAAGTGTCATGCCTCTAGTACTTTATTGCCTTATTAGTCACTCAGTTGCTGGTTGAATTCAAACTAAGCGTTAAGCTTTCTCAATTCACAGTGATAATACTCCATTGTTAAAAGTAACCAAATTCCCTAGTTAATAGCCTTCCAAATCGCACTCTTGCTGGTAGTCCTCCAACACCTAACTGCTCCCAAGAACTGATGGCTGCACCATTGATTTAGTATCCCCAGTTCTGTTAGTTTCTATTCTCCCGATATAGTAAATATTCAGGCAAAATACCGGTTTTAATTTACACAATAAAATCTATTATAAAAAAAAAAAAAAATAGGGAATAAAATAGTGAAAGAGAACATGTTTTATTGAGAACTTTTGTTTTTCAGAAAAATATTACCAGTCATTTATTATTGTGCCTTGACCAACTAGGATTTGTTGGTTACCATATTAACGATTCTAACCTTGTTAACTGCCGACCTAGAATGCTTAACAGTACAAGTTCTGAACAGTTACTTCAGGTTTCTTAAACATGACGCTCATTTTCTGCTCGGGTTCATCCGGGCCTTGTTTTATTAGCTCGGGTTCTATACTTTGTTATTGGATATAACGTTCGAAACTTACCAGTGGATTTCGTCACATTATATGATTGAAATAAATGTTACAGTTTTTTTTGTTACCACATTAGTTCTTGAAGATTCTCACATTTTGAATACATGTACGCGTTCTATTTGCATATACTCGGTGTCACACAGTTCAACTAGAAACATAAGTAAAAAAAAAAAATTCTTGCATCTTAATAATGCGATATTTGATCCAGTTTTTGTTTACCGCTCACAAACTGTCAACAAAGTTTCCTAAGTAGGACAGTTCTGTGAAGCCTGAAGTAGAAACTGCTTTATGTTCGTCAATTGGAAGAATAATTAATTATACAGAGTGTTTCAATGGGCTTCGGAGTTACAAAAATTTATTGCAGGAAAATTATTCAACTTTCCGCGATGAAATCAGCATCATAGGAAAGAGGAACTCAGAGTTTTTTTTTTTAAACAGTCACATTACTGTTGTTCACATTCCTCTGCTAGGCTGTGTTAAAGCAGTGAGATTCACACTCCTCCGCTGTAGTTCACATTCATCTGCTAGGCGGTGTTCGATAGGTCGTTCGGAGGTGACCAACAATTCATGTTTGTGGTTTCCTAGATCCATGACCTTATATCCTGTGTTTTTCTTGTGCGTTTACAAAAAGATAAAATGTTAGTTCTATCGTTTCTGCATAATTTTGTCCGAACTGAAAGACCCGTATGGTCCACGCAGTGGGTCAACTATCGATAGACCTATGTTAGTTAAGGTGTAGCAAGAAGTAGATTATTCGAGTTGATGTGTGCCGTGTCACATATTTATGGGTGCCAAAAAACACTCTTTGAGTTTCTCTTTATGATGCTTGTCCTTCCTCTTTAGTCGTGAATACTTTTCTTGCAATACATTTTTGTAATCCTTTAAGAACATTTTGAAACGCCCTGTATATTGGCTACAGTTAAGCAAAACAATTAAATATTAAATATAGTGAATAAAACCAGGGAATCTTCTTAGCCCTAATTAGTTTAGGCCCTTTAGTTTCTGTAGTTTTTATCAGTGTATCATTTCACATTCATATTTTAATAAGAAAATTTATTATAATAATAATAATAATAATAATAATAATAATAACAATAATTAAATTGAAACTATATCATTTATTCTGAATATAGTACGATTTTTTCAATTTTTGTACGTATATATTGGCCTTTATATATGAATATATTTACCGTTTTTTAAAACCTTATTGGAGACATCGATACTTTCATTAAAAATATGTTATACCTGTTATACCTTCAAAATTATATATATAATTATATACAAATTTTTATTTTTGGAAAAAATATTGATGGTAAAATATGTGCTTCCGCCCTCGTCCAGCGACACTCAATTTTGGTAGTTGGACGTTATGCCCGCTTGTGAAAACGTAGGCATTGCTTTATTTTTTTATATCCTCTACTTGAACGTAAGGGCAATACTTGGGGTTCCTATAGGCAATTTAATTCTGAGTAAATAAAGTGCTATATAAATTTTCACTGAGGGCTTCCCTTAATGTTATGTTAAAAAAAAAAAATCTATGTTTACTTAACAGTCCCTGTTCATTTCTGATCAGAATACTGCTAAAAACTTTTCTCTTGAATGATGACATTCCATTATTATTCCAGTTAACATTCCAAGAGTTTGTATTTTGAAAATACTAGATCATTCGGATTCAATAGAAATATACAACTTTACAGCCAGAATCTGTGATTCTTCCAAGTTCCTCATAGAATCTATTTTTGTCCTCGCTTTTTCTTTCGAAGCATGGACACTGACTAGCGATATATTGGCAAATTTGTCTTTTAATCTAACAGATTCTTTCAGTTATTGCTTCGCGTACTTTTTTTTTTTGTTAATTTTTATAAAAACTAGTCTCTAGGAAGTTTTGTATTTTCTCATCACTTGTTCCAGTACTCTGCTTTTACCTGCACTGCACATTTCCTCACATTCCATGTGCTGAGATTCCAAGATTTTAGTCCATTTACACCTTTTTCCATTACTATTAGAGGCAGATTGAGTGTTCCATAACAATAGATCTTTTATGGTGAAGGGGAAACAATTTATAGAACTTTTCTCTACTAATAATTAAATGTCTTGTATGATGCCTAAGTATTGTCTTTATGTTAAGATATATATCTTAAAACTGATCTGTTTAAGACTATAGGAAAGACAAATAAATTTTTTAATTGATTAGATTTCTTTTTTGGGTGCTTCTGCTTCATGCAATTATTTTTTTAAATCTTACGAAAGAAGCGTTGCATATTTAATTATAATCTCATATTTATGCCATATCATTAAAAAAAAGAAGTAATAATTAGACGAGTAAATTTCACTATATTAATTTTATCTCGCAGCTTAAAAGAGAAAGATAATAGAAACGAAATCAAGGATTATTATTAAAAATTCAGTGGTTTCAGTTAAGTTCAGTTTTCTGCTATTTAATGGTTTAAACTGTCGATAGTGAGATGTATAGTTTGAAAATTTTCCTGGGTTATTCAAGTTGGAAGAAAAATAGTAACGATAAGTCTTACACATTCATAATTTTTTTCTCTAAAAATATTTTGTATCATATCATGTTTTAAATTATTTTATTTTCTTTGTTATCAATAAGATATATATGTATATATATGTCTTGTTTTGTTGTATATTACATTTATAGGAAACGTAAAACTGCTGTAATTATAGGACTTTGAATCTGTATAAACGATTTGAATAATTTGACGGGTATTTATTCATATTTAATAGGTATGATGGGAAGTAGCGCAAATAGTTATATATTTAAATAATATTTGTAAAAATTAAAAAACATTATAATATCGCGCCCACTAATTTTGTGATATATTTGCCATTAAATACATTGAATCAACTACGTGTGATAATATTACAAAAGCCTCTTTTAAAACCATATCGTTATTAGTCTTAAGTAGAAAAAAAAAGAGCTAATTTAAGAATGATTGCATTAAGAAAACTCTCATTTAAAAATATTCATGCTCAGAGAGAGTTTTCTTCTAGAACAATAAAAATATAGTGCTCAGCCGTTCTAAAACATTTTTTTCAAAATTATTTTCCTGTTTACGAATTTTTTTTTATTTCAAAAGATCTGCATTTTATCTTATAAAATGTTAACAAAATATTTTTCTTCACGAACTTTTTACTTTTTAAATGACAATTTTTTACAAAATTCATTTGATAACTTTGCCAAAAAAAATGATATTTATTAAATTACTTTATTTATAAATAAATTAATGATATTTATTAATTTATTTATTTATTAAATTATTACTAAATTTTTGCAACTTCTATTCCATAACTATTTTTCATTGTTAATGTGTTTTAGGTTTTTCAATTGCCTATAAAGTGTTTTTGGAAAATTCCAAATGTTTTGCTTCGGATTTTCTTCAGGTTTTCTGTTTTTTTCAATCCTGTGTGCACAATTCTAAATATGATTTTTTTTTTTTCATACTGATGTATCCCTCCCACAATGAGCATTTATTGAACTACATGTTCCATCAGTAATGTTGCATGTAATATAAGATTATATTAAGTGTAACATATAAATTTAAATAGTATGGGGTTTTGTGGTAAATATAGAAAGAAGAAAGAAAAGGAAAATAATAATATAAAAACAAATAAAATGAAATAAGAATATAAAAACATAATCAAAAAGAAGTGAAGAAATGTCCTAATTATTATAAGTCTGTATAATCGATGGCCTCAGCAAATCAGTGGAATTGGAGAAAATATATCGTCAGAAGATCCCCTCTAGTAGGCGGCCAAAGTTGTTTAAATAGAAAGTTTTTTACATTTTCCGCACTCGCGTTCGCGGATGACCTTGTGTTGCTGACGGAGAGCGAAGAAAGGCTCCAAGAAAATTTGAATGTATGGGCAGAGGGGCTTTAGAAACGGAATATGATTATTAGCATCGGCAAAACCAAGAGTATGCCATTATGGACGGAGAAAAGGATGTGGATAGCAATAAATGATAAAAAGATTGAGCAGGTCCCCAATTTCAAATATCAAACAGTGAGAGCGAAAGGTAATTAAGAAATTAATGCTAGAGTAGACGCTGCGGGGAGGCTGTTCTCCGCTATCAATAGAAAGTTCCTCAGTAAGAGAAAAATGGCTAAGGATACAAAAATGGCCGTACTAACGTACAGAGGTGTATCATGTCCATAAAGGAATCTGTTCTTAGACGCCTGCAGGCTGCAGAGATGAGGTTTCTACGGAAAGTTGAGGGTAAGACTAGGAGAGACCTTATCAGCACCATATTATAATACGAACCGTTCGATCAATTAATCGAGAGAGCGCAACTGAGGTAGTTCGGCCATGTAAGCAGGATGGTGGAAGAAATCGGTTTCCTAGGAAGGCGATGGAGGCTAGAATGTCTGCGGGCGACCCACAGAAAAAAGAAGCTAAGTTGGTTGGTTAATGTTAAAAGAGGAACCAGCAGACGATGAATAGGATGGGAGAGTCCAAAAAATTGTCGCTAAATAGTGACAGATGGCGCTCCTTTTGTCAAACCTCTACACTGTAAGGTAGATGAGGTTTGAGGCTGCAAGACTAAGAAGAAGAAGAAGAAGAAGTTATTAATTTTATTGTTATATGTTAAACCAGTGAATGCATTTCTTGGGATGTTCTACGGTAAACCTAGAAGAAAATCTGTGCAAAATTATATGAACGTCTGTTTTTCACGTACATATAAGTATATCTAGTAGATTGTTTACACTATTTTTGTGTTTTGTTTAATAGAGTGATATAAATGCAAATGTTCAACTTTGTGGGTAGTTGTTAGGATAAGAAATTCTTAACTTATTTAGGAATGACACATCTGAATTAAAACTTTGAAGCTCTTTTCTCACAGTATTTATAGTTAATAATTAAATCTAATTCTTCCTTTCTTTGCGCTACAATCCGCGTAGAACCATGGCTTATTTAGTTTTCTTTTACTAGAGCTTACTTTTCCAATCACGGATGCTTTAGAATTCCCAAACGTCAGTAACCATGCTTTCTATCTTTATTTAAAAAATAAAAAATCCCACCTTTCTTTTAGAAGTTACAGCTTAGGGTCACGCATGGAAATAACCAGCTCTCGCAAGGAAAGATATAATGTTTCATTGACTATGTAGTTTGGTCCATAATGCTGGATAACATCGGTTATTTTATCAGTCGTAACATGCTTCTTTTTGTAGATTTTGACCGGGTTCAGATTCTAATTCCATCGTCAGATTATTTGTTAGCATGTTCGTGTGGAGAGTTGACTTCAGTTTTTGGTTTCTGCACTACACACTCGGGCGTCAGAAAGTTGATAATAATACACTGGCGATGGATATGAATCCAGTACCGGTTAGATTCTACAAAAAAAACATTGCTGGGACGGATAGAATCCCAGATATACTGTTTTCACTGACCAAAATAACTATTTTAATTAAAGTAACTTCAAACTAACCACGTTACTACTTAAATAATAATTCTTAACATTTTAAGATCAAAGAATTTTGTTGTGTATGTTATTGTTTTTAATTGAAATATAATATCAGTACATCTCTGTTTTTCAGACCTTCAATTGTAAGTTTCCTTTTGTGGGTATTGCAATAAGTAAACAATAACTGAACTTTTCTGTCACCCATGTCAGTAGGGACTACATATCTTATTTTCAATATCTTAGAGAATATAGCCTCACAGACTCAGCGGTTGAGGAGTCACTTTCTGATAATTCTTCTTCTGTTTTTATTCATATACTTGTTGACTATTTAAAACAAAACGAAAATAACTTCGTTTTTTTTTTTCAAATATATATTGGCATTTCGTCATTTTTATTTTCTGAATTCTTAGAATAGATTTTTTTAATAATTATTTTAAGTACTTATTTCATCTAAAATCTATTCATATCTTGTTTATTTTAGGTTTATCCTTTATAGACAAATGCATTTTTTTTTTACTTTTTCTTTATATATATAGAAGTGAGTAGTCCATTTGAGATCCCTAGTAAAAGTCTATTCCACATAATCCTAAGCTTTTGGCCTTTGTATACCAGCCATCACCACGAGTATTATTGTCTTAAATGTAACACTCAATGTTTTACAATATAAAATCAATTCATATTTAAATATATATTTTACAAATCCGCAACTTTAAACTAGCTGTTACCTTCCCATTGTCTAACAGTAAACAACACTAGTTTAAAGTTGTAGATTTGTGTTATATATATATTTAAAAAGACAATTTTGTTTTGTGTTATATGTAAGACAAAAAGACAAGTAACACACCTGATAATGCCTGATAATAATGACCGAAAGCTTGGGATTTTTTGTGAAATAGTATTTTTACAAGGAATCTCAAATGGATTTACTCACTTCTATTAAAAAAAAATGTGCATACGATTATATATAACTTATATGGGTGTAAATCATTGTGACTAACTTCTCAGTATTATTATAATTTTATTTTATTATCTCACAGGGCAGGTTTCGATACTAAAGAGTGTCATCTTCAGCCTTTATTTACATTTGTATTCTGGTTTACTAAAAACCTGGTGCGATAACAAAATAAAATTATAATAATCTGAGGAGTTAGTAACAATTATTACACCCATATTTAATATCATCACTAATTAATTACAAGGATAGTTTTATATGTTTATATTAATTTTGAAAAGCAAGAAATAACTAAAAGTAACAAGTAATGTACAATATATATATTAATATGGAATAGTTGTGTAGATGACAAAGTTGCTTTGCATTCTCTCTAATATTTATAATGTTTCAATGTATTATTCGTTTTTGGTGATTTTTGCATTTTTTTTGGCAGAGTTCACTTAATTTGTTGGGATCTAGGTAGGAATAGTAATTATATCTTTAATGCTGACTCTAAAAGTCAATTCAAGTTTTGTTGACAAATTTTTACAATTTGTATTAATATAACTAATGTAATTCATGACATTTGTCTCTTAAATTGTAATGTATTTCATTATATTATTAAGGATAAGATTTAATTTTTCAGTTTTATTAATTTCTTTATTTGGTTTCTAAAAATAAGGGAAATAAATTTGTTGTACTATTAGGTGCTGAAAGAACGGGTCATTTTTAAAATGTAGTATAAAGGGACAGCATTGCACCTTACTTCACCATTCAAATATAAATTTTCCCCATTTCAGAACAACAATTAAATTGTGATATGAATAAAAAAAGAAAATAATTTTGTTTCTACAGTTCATTGTACAATAACAATTTTGACATCTCACTTGTTTTTTTGTGCTGAATGCTATGAAATCGTAATTAATATCCATCCCACTATTTTGTGGACAAAACTGTATTTGTAGGAGACATAAACTTAAAAAAGCATTAAGGAGATGTAAACATAATGAATGTATTCTAATGAAAAAGGTTACTATTATAGATCGTCTATATTTAATCAACTTTGGTTGAGTCTGCAAAGCTAGAAAACATCAGAGATCGGTATCGGACGTTCGCCCATCTTGAGGATATCTTGATGTATGATATCACAGATCTGCAAAAGCAATTGTGCAAGTTTGGGTTTATCACACTGTTTATCAAGATGGGCGAACGTCCGTATAAAAAAAAATCTCTGATTATACATTGTTAGTCTGGGTTTAACAATATTCTGTTGTTAATCGTTCATTGTTATATTGATTTTTCAAAAACATTTAACTTTTTTCTTTTCTTTTTTTAATAGTTTTAGTGATTTGAATGCCCGCAAGGCGTATCTGTTGCATACAGTTACTTGGGGAGTAGCGACCCCCATCTTCAGGATACCATATGGGTTACCAGAGCTCAGTACCCTATGCACTTAGTCAGAAAGTACACAACACTTAAACTACATACACTCTATACTTTACAGACAAGCACAAACACAGTACACAAACTAGGGTCTCCGTCCCTACTTAATTGGCGTAAGCCATGGGAGAAGGAAGGGATTGCTCAGTGGTAACACGCTGGATTAGCAACGCGGAGGTCCCGGGTTCGAATTCTGCATGCTGCCCTTAGATTTTCTCCATGCTAGCATGATATGCCAGTTATGCATTAAATTATTTTAATTTTATGTGACCCGTTCGTGTAGTACCTAAAAGATATTTTTTTATAATGACATTCTATTTATTTGAATATAACATTTTAAAAGATATAAATTCGTTAAATTTTTTTTTTTCTTGTATTAAAATTCACACAAATTTTTGTATCGTAAAAAATAACAGTAATCCATTAATGTGATATTTGTTACCAGTTTTATGTGGAAAAATTATTCAGAAACAATTCCCATGTCAGTGTAAAAAAATTATTTATCAAACAAGTGAGGAAAGTGCAATATTTTTCACATTCAGTGTCTGGAAACTGAATGGAATGTCAAATGCACTTTACTCAAATGTTATTAATTTTTATCTGCAACTGTTTTTAATTAGTTTACAAAATAATATTAATTGTGATACTGTTAACACAATCATTACTGAAATTAGTAATTGATGATGATGTTTGAATTCCGCAGCGCTGGAAAAACATCAGGATATTTTTTTCCAATTCTTTATTTTTGTTGTCATCAAAACTGGTTTCGTTTGTCGGCCATTATCAGGATATCTTGATTGAACATGATTTGATTTCATAGACTAGCTAGCACAAATGCAAACTCAGTGCACATACTTCTAAAGCGCACACTGTATATTAAGACTTTTTGTTGTGATGGACGAACGCCCGAAGCAGATCGATAAACAGAAAATGAATAATTACCATAAAAAAATCTTTAATAGTTAAATTTTGTCTCGTTGTTTATTATCCATTATTTGCTACCAACAGCTTTCTAAATTAAATCAGCGAAAGTAGCAGTCAATACTGTATAATTTGAGTATGTAAACCACTTACTATTTTCCCTTATGATTGAATTAACTAATTTCATGTAATATTTGCCTCATTTATTGTAGCTCGACAACTTTGTTTTGATATTGGTCGCTTGTTTACATTTTTATTTGGGACTGGTTGATTTAACGACAATTTTTTGGTGGTTGGACCTAGAATAATCTTGCTGATGTTTCGGATATATTTATTATCACCTTCAGGGTTATAAACAGTTTAATTTAATAGTCTAGTATGTAGTAATTTAAGATATAATTGAGAATGTATTAGATTATTAAAAAATCTGGTGTGAAACACTCTCACGACTTTCTCTTATTTCAATTTACATATGTAGTTAATATTGACAGATTTTCGAACTTAATCTGCAATAAAACAACACTTTTGAGAGGTGATGAGAAGGCTCAATGGCAGGCCGATAGAAAAACGCGAAGGTCCTGGGCTTGAGTTCAGCAGTGCTATCCAGAGATTTTCTCATTCTAGGAGGCCACTGGTAGGTGATGGGCAGTGTGGTCTGTAACGGCAGAACATTATCCGGAGACCAGTAGCAGTGTACTGAAAGGTTCCGGATGTCAATGACCTCAGACGCTCTTAGAAAAAAAAACAGTAAAGCGTCCCTGCTCTCCCAAAAACCCTCTTGGAAAAAATTTCGAAAAAAGTGATAGATTTTATTCACTTGGTTATTATACCAAGTTTAAATAAACACGTTGAAGTGATTATCGAGAGAAACGTAGAAAACTGAAAAAAAGAAGTTCAGGTAAGTCATATGCCCCTTTGATGATGGATTTTCTTGAAACTCGAAATTTTTACCTGGTACCAGGTACAATATTTAGTGCCTGTTAAAATCAAATAGATAATAGAATCCTATAATTAATAGAATATCGGAATTGCAATTTAAAAGAAAATACTCCGAATTTTCCCGGAAAAATTTCAGACTAAAAGTAATAGACCTAGAATGTATGAAATGATGGAACCATTTTCAAAAAAATATTAATGGTCACCAGTTGACCGATTTTTACAAATATTTTTTTATTGGATCCTTTGACAGCATTTAAACGAAACATCAAATTTCAAAAATCTGATAAGTTTGCAGTACTTTCTCTTACAGAAGTGTGATTGTAATTAAAAATCTATTATTTAGCAATGTTATCTTGAAATTTAAAATATTACAATTAAAGTTAATTTTTTTAAAATGCTGCTTTATATAAATTTTTAGCCAATTTTATTGAAAGTAATAGTACAATTATTGCAGACATCGAAATCTATTTATACAATTAATAGTAGGTATTGCAGTGCATTTTGATGTCTGTTTGTACAATTAATTTTTATGTAATTAAGAATAGATTCATAATTATAGATTAACGTTTTAAAAAAATAACTTTAATTACGATACTTTTATTTTCAGGGTAGCATTTCTAATCAATATATTATTTAATAATGTAATATGTTTCTCAATTAAATATTTAACCATTCTTTTTCCAAGAAATATACATTGTTAATGAAATTTATAAACTCAACTTTTAAGTTTAAATTATTTTCTGTGTTACTTAATTGTATTATTTTAGTTTATGAATTAATCTACATACAGACATGATAGTGTAACCTGCCCATTAGTATAAACAGGTGGTAGTGTGACGTCATTTAGCTCCGCCCAGAAATATCTTTACAAAGTTGCCGAGCTTAAATACAGTTGCAGAAAAAAAAAATTACCTCAATTTTTGTGATATGAATATTGCCAAACAAATTTATTTGTTATAAAAGTTTTGCTTTTTTTATAAAGCGACATACTTTTAATATACATAATATTACTTTTAAAGCATTTAATTAACAAGTTATTAATGTGCAGTTCTATTTAGAATTTTTTTTAACTTTGAAATTTAAGTAATTAATATAATATATATTAATAATAAATATTATTTAAGCAAAAGGCATTTAAATTTTGACAATTATAATTTTGTAACTTGGGTAAGTGTGGTGCACTTGTATTCATATTCATGTCATTTGCAGATATCTCTCCTTAGGGACTAGAGAGAGAGAGAGAGTGTGTGTGTCGATAAGCTTACAAAATGGGCTGTCAGATAATGTGTTATTAACTCCATTTTTAGGAGGGAAAATATTGTTAAAAATTAACTTTTATACTGTTTGATGTAAACTTTTTAACTTATTAATGTTCATGTTGAGATATTTAAATGTATAAATATTTTACAGTCCAGATTTTTTATATATTCTTTAGTCAAAATAAGCTTTTACTATTCAATAGTTACAAAAAATTATTTGGCATTTTTTTGTTGATGTTTCTTTTGTTTTTTTTTCAAGTAATTCTTGTAAAAAATGTTCAGCAGAATAAAGCGAAAAATATGTTATTTTAATTTCGACTGAATGTAAAAAAAAAAAAAAAAAAAAAAAACCTTACATTTTCCTTGGTCTGCAAAAACCTTGGTCATTTAGAAATCGTTTGGTAATTTTATTTGGCTTCTGTTAACTTGCGGAGAGAATGTGTTAAATCTGAAATTTATTGTAATGGTACAATGGTAGCAGAAAGAATATAATTGTTGAAATGAGAACACGAAACTAAAACTTTACTAATTACAGTTTTATATTTAGCAAAGCAGAGAAGATTAAGTGGAAAGTAGCGTGATCGAGGTGGGAGTGATCATGTTGATAGCGTGATATAATAGAATGGTAGCGTTGGCTGATGTGAGTTGCCTAAAGAGCGATGTGGCCCTTGCTTTTCTGTTATTATTATTCGTCCGTAGAAAGAAATCAAACGCCATCCAAGCCTCACTGGGCCCATATAGCTACCCCAAAGAAAAACAACAACATACCGGGTCTTAAGATCACCATTCTAAGATTCACTACAGTTCGAATAAATCGGACCCATAACCTTAAAGGGAAAATAGCCTAAGCTCTTCCACAGACATCCTGTTCTGACAACAGTTCCTGGACCCAATTTCTTCACAACTCAAGCAGTGTGTCATAAGATGGGTGTGTGTTTCTTCCTCTGTTTCACAATGTCTACTAAAGGGATCTTGCATGAGCCCCATTTCGTGGAAATGTTTCTTAAACTACAATGGTCCAACCAGATGCTTGAGAAGAGCATCTTAGACTCCCGTTAGCCCAATGAGCTCATCGATAGGGTTGAATACTGTGAAACTATCCATGACTGGAAGCTTGACAGATATGTATCCATCCACCAACAGCAGTCTCGGGACTTAACGGTAGATTAACTAATGTGGCTGTAGTTTGGCAACATTTTCAAGGTTGTTCTCGAGACTTGTTAACTCATCAGAGATATTTTCCGTGATAGCCTGCTTCTTTTTGTGGTCATCGACCGGTTTCGGGCGTTCTCCCATATTCAGGATGCTTTTTGTCAAATAGTGTGATAACATAGATTTGCACAGAACAAACTTAGTTGATGTGGCGACAGATGCTAAATCCCCAGATTTTCAGCTGTTTATCTCAGCATCTCCTAGCTCTTGTGGAGAGTTAGAGACGGCTTATTAGCGAAAGATTGGCTTGTCCAGCAGTACATTGTAGTGAATGTGAGAGAGGAGGTAATGCATAGTTGACATGCGCTTGAAGGCTCAATGGCAGCGCCTCAGTTCGGATGATAATGGAACTATTGAGTCACCTTTTATGTAGTTAATTTGCTGGCTTGGAGGGATTTGTTGGGTAATCCCTGGTAGCAGGGATTTGGTGTTGTTGATAAATGTTAGTCGCAACTCTTTACTGAACTTTACAGAAATTTATATTAACGAAGTTTGAGAAGAGAAAAAAATAAGGGGAAGTGACGGAGAGAGGAGTGATGTTGGCTGGTGTTGTAGAATGGTAGCGTTGGTTCATGTGAGTGTGTAGTCCCTTGAAGTGCGATGTTGCTAGTTAGCAGTCGATGTTGTTAGGTAGCATGCTACTAATCGACTGCTTGGTGAAGACTCCCTGGCATGTAAATTAGCTTTTGGGCACGGACCTAGTTGCGATAATACATTGCTTGTTACAAGCAGTTTCTTGAAAAACGTTTTGAGAGTAGATAGTATTAGTTGTTGTAGCAGAGCTGGAAAGCATCAGAGATACTTTCTGATAGCCTGCTTCTTTTTGTGGTCATAGACCGGTTTCGGGCGTTCGCCCATCATCAGAATGTTTTTGTCAGACAGTGTAATAACATAGACTTGCACAGAGCAAATACAGTTGATACACTATCAGTGTAGGTGTAGATAGTATTAGTTTTTTTCTTGGTCACTTTATTTAGACTCCTTCAAGTGTTGCTTGTTAACCCTTCAAGGTTAATCATGGGATTTCCTAAAGCTCTCAGATTGTTGTCAGGCATCTATCCGATTTCTCCTAACTCTTGGTGGACGCTAGAGACAGCTTCTAGGGCGAAGCATGGCTTTCTGAGTTGAAGCTCATTCGTCCATATACAGTTCAGTGGGCGTGACAGAGAAGGTATTGCTTAGTTGAAATGCGCTAAAGTCAGTCCAAAGCTCTTGATAGGGCAGGTATTTGCAATTATGGAGTCCAGCGCTTGTGGGCGAATTTCCTCAATAGCTGATGATTCCGTTATATTATCAGTAATTTCATTTTTTTTTTAAATGAAAATTAGAATTACCCAAGTTTGTGAACATTATTACAGCAAAGATCACACAATGCACGGATCCATTCGCTGGGAAGGTTAAGTAGCTACTACTACACATCAATTAATAAACTTGTTCTGTCGTTACCATGACAACCAAAAAGTTCATTTTGGCAGTTCTCAAAATTTTCCCACATTGTTGTTTTCCTTCCCATCTCAAATGGTGAAACTTGCCTCCTTTTTTGTCTCTGTAATTACTTCACACTTTCGATTACCAAGACTTCTTAATTATACAATTTTGATGTTCAGTAACTCGCCGTAATTGTTATACCTAATTCGTTTCTGCTAACTAAATTCAGCTTTTTACATTTCTTAACAAATATACACTACACACGCATCTCTTAGCTGAAAATTTAGCTTCGATCAGCCTCTTAGCATCTGTGCTTCTCATCCAATTAAAAGATGAGTCAGTTTCACATTTATTATAAAAATATATTAATTCTGGTTTTTGCCTATCATGTAATAGAGGTCATGTACATGTGTTATCGAAACATTTCTTTACATCTTAGAGAAGGTAATGAATAGGTCATGGTTTAGTAGATTTGAATAATGTCAGCGTCGAAAGAATACTGATTAGATAAATAGTAAAGATCATTTGAGGAAACAACAATCCACAAACCCACCATTACAGAGGGTATACAAACAACCAATACACACCATATGATAAAAAAAATATTTTTAATGATATATTTGTAACGGCCAATGGCCAGAGGAGTTTTTTTAAAGATAAAAGAATTCTTTGTTGCTCTACGTTTCGGGTACCAATTGGCGCCCTTCTTCAGAAGCTTTGCAAAATTTATTAGAGAAAAGGTATAGTTTTGTAGTGAAGAAAAAGTGTACTAGATTTATAGACAAATAAAAGAAAAAAATTAAAACAGAACAGATAGAGCATAAGATATTAAAAACGAGAAATTATAAAACAGAAGTGACAGTAAATTAAATAAAATGATATTAACAATAAGATAAAATACGACAGATAAAGATACCTTTAGGGTAGGAGAGGAGTGAACGTTGAGTTTGAAATGAAGAGAGAGTATTTTTTTAAAATTTAAAAGGGATAAGAAAAATGTTAATAGTGAGGCACGGAAATTTTAAATTTGGAAGAACAAATACAGGCGAGTGTCTTTATTTAGCGTTAGAAATTTTAAGGGCTAACGATTAAAAAACAACTTTAAAAATATTTTTACTTTCACTTACTCTCTGTAGTAAGAGTATTTTGTGATCTGTCAAAATTTCAAACGTGAGTTTTCACTCGGAAATACATGTTTTGAGGTCCCTTAAGTATTGTAACGTTTTTCCCTCTAAACTAGCTACTGCAACTAGTTTTAAGTGGCTTCGTATAGATAAAATACTCTAAACTTCAATAAAGGAAACACCAATTTATTGCTATACACAATAAATTACAAAATACAACAACTAATAATAATTACTTCACATTTTAACACCCTACAAAGTTCAACTGTGGTTTCACTTGTTATACCTGTTTCACAACTAGTGACCTCGTTTTGTGACTAGAAAACTCTCTCACGTCTCTGCGGTCCCACTATTTTTATACCGGTGAGAATCTTCTAGACCCTTCTCATCCTGCCAGAGAAACTAGAGCGCGTCCCCAGCGCTTTCGAGCGGCCACTAAGGGAACTTGGGGTTCCTACTTCCTCCCTAGATGGCACCACTGAATGGCACCACTGGCTGCGTTACAGTATAAAAAAAATAATTTTAGTCTAATTTTGTGTATGTATATGCGAGTTTTAACAAAATATTTAAAAAACAGAATAATCATAGGATGCTCAAATTTGATATACCGGATATGACACGAAGATTTCAGGCAAAATCCATCAACCGGAAATGCAACATTATTGAATGTTTTTTTTTTCAATTTATTTTTGCGACTTTCTTGATAACTATTCAAACGATTTTCTATAAACTTTGTATACTATCTATACACATAAATACCTATCACTTTTATTTGAATCATTTTCTTGGGAAAATTCATTTTTGATGCAACATGTTTGATTATGTCTGTAGTCTGAAGAAGGTAAAATGTTTGCCGAAACGTCGGGTTTCAAATAAAAAACACTTAGAAATTATTTAGAGTTTTCTTGGATACTTCCTGGCCGATAAGCCAACTAATAGATACATCTGATTATTTTTGATGGTTTCTGCGGTAACATTAGCGTTTTCTTTAAAAGTTCCACTTCAGTACAATGTATGGTTTGACCAATAATAATTAATATACTTAAAAGCATTGATAGAATTCTAAATTTGAAAGAAAATCGGTTCAAATATATAGGTTTGGTTATTTGTTATTGACGCGCTCTTCAGTTGCCACACCTGCTTGGGTTAGTATGTTGGCACTCCCCCCCCCCCCCACACACACACTTTATCTATATTTATATTAGGACAAATGAGCAAAATTCGTCGTTGAAAGAAAAATTATTTTATATACAGGTAGTCCCATTTAAACGGGCCACTTTTGAAATAACTCTTAAACGAAGAAAGATATCAAAAAAGTGAACATAACGTTTGTTGAAGTATTTGCGCTGTAGTTTATGATGGTGTTAATGTTTTTTTTTTATTGCCGCCTTACATCTGAAATCGGTGATTGAAAGTTGCGTTTTCCTTTTGAACCCCACTTTTTACTGTATTGAAAACTACTAAAAAAATGAAGAAAAATGCTGTTAATTTCACTTCAATATTTCAAACCGTTGCCGAGATATTCAATCAAAGATTAAATTTTCGTCGTTTTTTTCCTATTTCTTTGTTTCATAAACTAAAATTAAAGCGGATTTTCTTAATAATTCTAATAATAAGAGATTCAAATGTGACACCCTTAAAACCTATTTTAGAAAACCATAAGGACTTAAAAATCAGAGTAAAACATCATTAAAACATAACAATTTTCCAGTTTATTTACAAAAATCTAGAAAAAAAAATTATTTTCTATTTATTCAAAATGACCTCCTCGGCTTAACCGGCACAAGGGCAGCCGCTCCTCAACAGATGAAGTTGTTAATCGTGTCATGTCTGTCGGACTTGCCAAGCAGGTTTGGATTAGGTCTTCTCGAAGTGTTTCTGGAATTCTTGGTTCCCTGACATAAATTTTTTTCTTTCAGATATTCCCAAAGAAAAAATTCAAGAGGGGTTAAATCTGGCGATCTGGAAGGCCAGGTTACCGGCCCTGCTCCCAATCCAGCGGCTACTGAACATCTCTCATTCACTTTTCAGATCGCCAGATTTAACCCCTCTTATGTCAGGGAGCCAACAACTCCAGAAGCACTTAGAGAAGGCTTAATCCAAACCTGCTTAGCAATTCCTGCAGACCTTTTACGATTAACAACTTCATCTGTTGAGGAGCGGCTGCGCTTGTGCCGGTTAAGCCGAGGAGGTCATTCTGTATAAACAGGAAATATTTTTTTATAGATTTTTGTAAATAAACTGGAATATTGTTTTGTTTTAATGATGTTTTACCTGATTTTTAAGTCCCTTATGGTTCTAAAATAAGTTTTAAGTGTTGTCAGCATTTGCACTCTCTTATTTATTAGAAATCAATAAGAAAATCCGCTTTTAATTTTAGTTTATGAAACAAAGAAATAGGAAAAAAACGACAAAAATTTAATCTTTATGATTGACTATCTCGGCAACGGTTTGAAATATTGAAGTGAAATTAACGGCATTTTCTTCATTTGTTTAGTAGTTTTCAGTACACCACCGTCATAAACTAGAGCGCAAATACTTTAATAAACGTTATGTTCACTTTTTTTATATCTTTCTTCGTTTAAGAGTTATTTGAAAAGTGGCCCGTTTAAATGGGACACCCTGTATAATTGTATTAACAGGAGTAAAGAGAAAGTCATTGATGAAAATCATTTTCCAAATTTTGACATGATTGCAATTCTTCCTCTTACAGTGGTAAAAAAAAAAAAAAAAAAAAAAATGTTGGGAGGCGTAAATAATAAATAAAAACATATTATATTCATAAATAAAAATTAGGTTAAAAAAATGAAGTATAATGAGTGTAAAGCAGGGGGATTTGTCTGGACTTTGTCAAGTGGTCTGGCGCCCTACTTGGGTAGTCAATTGGAGGCTTGTATCTTGGCCTTATCTTCATAAACGTTTTGAATATATTTTTTTTAATTGATAAAACTATGATTGCTTTATCATAAAATATTTTGTTTTTGTTTTTAATGCATAATGTATGCATATATATTTTTTTTTTTACTTTCTCTTACTCCTAGTCAGAGGAAGTATTGTAATCGTGTCAAATTTTCGATATCGAGTTTTCACCGGAAGTATCCGTGTTTGAGGTCCCCTGAGTCCAAAAAAGTGGTTTTTAGAAATGTCTGTGTGTGTATGTGTATGTGAACAGCATAGCTCAAAAACGAAAAATCGTAGAAAGTTCAAACTTGATATTCCGTTTAGGTATCACCATGGGATCCGACAGTGAGCCATCTGTCAAAATTCTTCAACCGAAAATACTTACCGGAATTATCGGTAAGATCGCTTCATTACTTGCTTGGGTTTTTTTAGCTTAAAAGTTTGTTCCCCCCCCCCTCCACCACCTCTATATCGATATTAGGGCAAAATGAGCAAAATTTGAAGATTAAACATTGATTTTAGTATTCCACGCATCAAACACGAAGATTGTCTACCGGAAGCGCGATTTTACTGTGAAGGTATTTTTTTCGTGATTTTCTCGATAACTGCTCAAACGAATTTTCTCTGAACTTCGTATATACACATAAATACCTCTCACTTTTATTCGGAACTTTTTTTCAGGCAATTTCTTCGTTGTTGGAAGGAATTCTGGGGGGAACAATAGCGTTATGCTTTCCTTTAAAAGTACCACTTAAACATTCAATGTATGTTCTACCACCTGTATAATATAATAATAATAATATAAATTAGAAGTATCGATAGAATTTCAAATTTGAAGAAAATCGGTTAACCGGTAGGTAGTGCGTGCCACTTTACAGAATAAATTTAAAATAAGAGCAAGTCGTGTGTTTTTTTAATAATCTGGGGGACTTCAAAACCAGTATTTCGAAAATTTTTCATGATCGCAATAATTTCTCTTACGTTAGTAAGAGAAAGTAAAAATTGATTTTTACGTTATTCTAGGAGACATGTGAATTTGGTTTAATTTTTTAATCTGCCATTAGAAAACTTTGCTAAGGGCGCAGGTCAGGTATACAAGTATTTCCCCACTACCTTTATAATGTAAGGCATGCCAACTAAACCTTTAATAAACATAATAAGTTTAAAGAAAATTAATTAGAATTACTTGTTGAATTTACTTGCTGTTTTATGATTTAACTTATACTGGTTAATTTGAATTAATTTGAACCATTTACACAGCCAATAGTATTTATTTCATTTATTGATATACCAACGTTTCGTGCACTTAACGTGCCATTATCAAGGAGTACATTTCTCTTACATTCTTGTAAATTATTGTATTAGTCGAGAGGCTTCGTCCATGATTAATAATTTATTTTTATATTTTTTTTCCATATTCTTATTTTATGCTGAAAATGTAACTCAAAGAGTCTTGTCAGTATTGAATTATTTATTTAAATAGATGTCGATTGTATGTTAGCCTCAACTGAGTCCACCACGAGAGCCGATCGGAGCATGGTGTAGTACTATTCTCAGCCATGGTAAACTCCAATCATAATTAATACAGGCATAACTATTCTTTTCCATAAAGTAACCACGTGGTGCTCTCATATACTGAGGCTAACATACAATCGACATCATATTTAAATAAATAATTCAATACTGACAAGACTCTTTGAGTTACATTTTCAGCATAAAATAAGAATATGGAAAAAAAATATAAAAATAAATTATTAATCATGGACGAAGCCTCTCGACTAATACAATAATTTACAAGAATGTAAGAGAAATGTACTCCTTGATAATGGCACGTTAAGTGCACGAAACGTTGGTATATCAATAAATGAAATAAATACTATTGGCTGTGTAAATGGTTCAAATTAATTCAAATTAACCAGTATAAATTTACATTAGAATTGTAATCATTACCTAAGAGAAAGTCATGTTAAAGTGTTTTACATCAAATTTTTCGTATTCAGAAGATCTCAAATTTATTTTATGTCTAATAATATGTAAAGAGAATAAACTGCTGGGCAAAAATTATTGCATAAAATTTCAAAATATTATAATTTGAAGTTGAAAGGTATTTTCGTATTTTTTTTTTATGGATTCATGTTGTTGAACTCTAATCCAAAGGAAAAAAAGAACAACTACCAAAAATTTAAGAAAAACCTGGTTTTATTACACAATAAAAAATAAAGCTCAAAAAAAAAAATCTGTAAAATTCAAAATTAAAATGGTTCTTATTTATTATCACTTCTTCATTTTTTTTTCAACAGTATTTAGTGATACCTCCTCTTGGTCTGATAACTGCAGCAAGCCTCCTTGGCATTGAAGAGATTAGATTTTGGATAACCTCTTGAGAAATCTCATTCCATTCTTCAATAACTGCTGTACGTAGCTCCCTGAGAGTGCTAGGAACAATCAGGCGAAGTCTGAGCCGTCTTCCAATTGTGTCCCAAAGGTGTTCTGTTGGAATTTAGGCCTGGACTTCTCGGTGGAGAAACCAAACGTCGAATCCCAACATCCTGTAGGTACTCAAGGACAACTCGAGCAGTGTGACATCTGGCATTGTCCTGCATTAATAGAAAATCATCACCGACTCTTTCAGAAATTGGCACAACATATCGCTGAAGAACCTCTTCAAGGTAATTCCGGACATTTAGCGTCCCATTTTCCACGATATGTAAGTCTGTATGTCCGTCAAAACTTATGCCTCCCCAAATCATAACACCGCCCCCACCAAAAGCCACTCTTGGAGAAATGTTAGCCTCTGCATCTCTCACCTTGACGTCTCCAAACTCTCATCCTTCCATCTGGAGAATGTAGGGTGAACCTCGACTCATCTGTGAATAAAACACGTTTCCAATCCTCTGTTGTCCAATTGACATGTTCTCGTGTATATTGCAGTCTGGCGACTCTATGTGCTCTGGTGAGAAGAGGGCCAGTAGCGGGTATCCTGTAAGCCAAGTTTGCTTCATTTAACCTTCTTCTGACTGTCCTACTTGAAATATGGACTTTACGGACATCAGCGCTCAAGTGACGTAATTGATTGCTAGTGTCGAACCTGTTTCAACTGAATATCTCATCTGTCCGGATTGTACTTCTAGGGCGGCCTGTAAATTGCCGTCGGGAGCAGCTCCCAGTCTCCCAATGGCGTGCTAAAATTCTTGAGACAGTGGATTGGCTCATTCCTAGACTCTGAGCAATTGTTGCTTGATTTAGTCCTTCCTTATGCAATGTCACCACACATAAAGCAATTTCTCTGGAGTAGTTACCCTGAAGGGGCATGTTAAGAACAAAAAGAAAAAAGAACTGATAAGAAAAAACTAAACAAAAATGTGTAGGAGAGAGAAATTACCAGAAACAGTGAAAGTGGAGAACTGGGATTATTATTGTATTTTCAAGAGTTCAGAGAATTAGTCATTTAAAAAAATAAACAAATGGCTTAGTCTCTTATTTCTCCTTGGTTTAGAGTTCATTTACGAGGAATGTATAAAAAAAAATTCAGAAACAGACTGTAACTTCAAATTACAACATTTTGAAATTGTATGCAATATTTTTGTCCAGCAGTTATATCTTGTTTTTAATTATATTTATTATAATTGCATCTAAAGAATTGCAACAGATATAATTTTATTCATATTAATACCGGCAGAACCATTGTTTAGTAAACAGTAAACTGAAGGGGACAAAAACTTATGGGTAGAAAATTCACCCTAAATGTCGACCAGAAGAAATACCATCTCAGTCTATATAATTTAATATTAGCACTTAAATAAAGATACAGTTCGGTTTTATTAAATTGTAGACATCATTAGATGGCACAGATGGTCGCATTATTGGATAAGGCAGCGAGCTTGTCGGAGGAGGGTGCCACCACTGGCTTAGCGGCTTCTGGTCAATTAAGACAATTGAAAAGCTGTTCATCTACCTCCAACATGCGGTTTAGATATAGTAGAAATTGATATGATTCTCTAATACCAGTGATGGACGGTCCTTGATTTTATTGAATTAAATATTATTTGGTTCAGAGATATTTTTAGTGTTAGCTCTCCTGCTTCTTCATTTTGTGGTCATCGACAGTTTCAGGCGTTCGCCCATCATCAGGATGTCTTGATATCACAGTTTATTAACACAGACTTACAAAGAGCAAAATCATTTTATACACTACTGTTTTTGACAAAACATCCTGATAATGGGCGAACACCTGAACCGATCGATGACCACAAAAAGAAGCAGGCTATTATGGAAAATATCTCTGATACTTTCCAGCTCTATGTAAACAACCACAACTATCTATAAAGTATATTATATCATATAGATGGTAAAGCTTAACGCTTTAGAGGAAATCTTAACGGCTACTGTCCCCCCTCCCCGCCAGAACCCCCCAAAAATCAAGATTTCCTCGAAAATGTTTGAAAAAAAGTGATAGGTATTTATGTGTATAAATAGTATAAGAAGTTTAATCAAAATAGTTGGAGCTATTTTTCCAGCAAATCACGGAAAAACTGAAAGATACAATAAAACGTAAAAGTAAAGTCGTACAATCGGTTGATGGATAGATTTTTGTCCCCGAAATCTTTGTGTCTGAACGGTGATAATACTATATATCAAGTTGAGGTTCTTGCTTTTTTTTGCGTTTTTGAGCTATGCTGTTCACACACACACGGACACTCACACACATACTTAACAGGCAATTCGGTAAAAACCTGTTTTCTTCGAACTCAGGGAACTTCAGAACATGTATTTCCGGTAAAAACTTAATTTCGAAAATTTGACACGATCGCAATAGATACAGTTACTAGGCATAAGTGAAAGTAAACAGAATCTGGTGTGAAACACTCACTCTTACTCCAATTAATTCAATTTATTTTTTTTTACTGTCTATTACTCCTAGTAAGAGGAAGTATTGTAATCGTGTCAAATTTTCGATATCGATTTCCACCGGAAATATCCGTTTTGAGGTCCCCTGAGTTAATAAGTTTTTTGAAATATTTCTCTGGGAAAATTCATTTAAAGGCAGTTTTAGGGGAGGGGTGGAGTTATGTTTTCTCTAAAGCGCCGTCATAGTTTAAAAGTATAATTGGATGATAAATTATACAATTCTATCACCCAAACAAACATAATTAGAAATAAATGGATGGCCAAAATTCCGAGTTTCAAGAAAATTAGTAAACGGAAGTGCGCTTTTAAGGATCCCCCACACCAACGCGAAACATTCGCTGTCGCGGCGGAAAATTTCCTAGCGTCGCGGCAGCGAAACAAGTTTGCCCACACCGACGCGGGAGCGAATATTGGATCTTTCCATATTGGATTTCCTTTGTGAGTGTTTGGACATTCTACCAAAATTTATTTTTTAATAATATTTATCGTTAACGTATTACAATGTCTTCGTCTGATTCTGATGAAGAAGAAGCTCTGTTATTATTGCCACTTGCTGAAAGTGTAAAAAACAGGTAAGTGGATATATAGACCACTTACAATATAATACCACTTTTTTATTTCAGAAGTAAAAAGAAAAGGAAATGGATTCATGAAACTAATGAACTTCGTAATAGAACACGTAATTAGAACTTCGTAAATGGAAAACACCATTTTTTTAACAATTCCAAGCGGCGAAACAATAGCGGCAGCGGAAAAAACTCTGCATGCAGCGTTGGAGCGGAAGGACGCTGTACTGCCGCCATAGTTGCGGAATCCGCCTCACCCAGTGTGAATACATGCATAGACCGCCATGACTATTGTTCCGCCGCGGCAGCGAATGTTTCGCGTCGGTGTGGGGGATCCTTTACTGTACCGTTTTTTCAGTTTTCGACGAATTTCATTAAATTTCGTACACAAAATATAAAATTTGTCAATTTTGGGAACTAGAGTAAGAGAATGTTGTGTGAGTGTTTCACACCAGTTTTTTTTTTTAATTTAAGGCGCGTCAACATTGGCGCACGGAGCCTTCTCAGTGCACTGCCGCCTTCGGACAGTGTTCTCTCGTTACAGACAACACTGTCCATCACCTGCCAGCGAGCTGTAGAAGCTCCTAGGAAGAAAAAAAATCTAAGGGTAGCACAGCTGGACTCCAACCTGGGTCCTCCGCGTTGGAGTCCGCTATGCTAACCGCTTCCTAGCTATTCCCTTTCCTTATAATTTAATTATTGATATTTTAATAAAGATATTTACGATAACAAAACTACTGCGCAGGGGGAGAAAGGTCAGAGAGAGGAAGGTAACTGATTCAAATGCAAATAAAAAAAAAAACATCAACAGAACAATGTTCAGTATCTTCTCTTCTAAGTACATTCTGCAACATTTAACACTAAATTCATCTATTTGTGAGATTCAGTTGTATTAGCTTTGTACACTTGAAATTAAATAGAAAATTCCGTGATCTTGGTGATGGTACAATTTAGTGAAGAAGAAATGATCGTACGACATTTTTTATTCAATGCGTAGTATGCTGAACTCTATCCTGATAGAACTCATCCATATTTATCGACAATACTAGGTATAATGCGCAGATTTCGTACTACTGACTCAGTAAGGTCTGCACAGCCGAAACGACGTCTTTAGAACAGTAAGTACTTTTGATGCTGAGCTTGAGAAAATCCTACTTCACTTCTTCGGCAAATTAGCAGGGTTTTAAATATGAACAGAGATGCTGTTCGACTAATTTTAAAATCATATAACTTTCGCCCTTACCACCCACTCTCATGTGGTTCAACAAATGCGGCCTCTAGTTTTTGGATGTAGATTAAATTTTTTTAGCAACAATAGAGTGCTTTTAAATTAAGATTATGATATTTTAAATATTTTATAGAGTGATCAAGTAAATTTACCAATACATTAGATTGGAATTTACGAATATGGGGCACGTGAAAATCGAGATATTACATACCGGACACGCAGTCAGACAATAATTTCGATGAATGTGTATGGATCAACTTGTAGGTTCGTATTTTTACAATGAAACAATATAGAAAAATGGTCATTCCTTTTGAGGTGCCGTCAGTGTAGTCGCTCTTGCGGAGGAAAGATATAGCGTACGATATGTGGCAGAAAGTTTAGGTCTGTCACGTTCTGCGATTCATCAACCAATCGTACAGTTTTAGGAAAACGATTGGATACGCGGAAGTAGTTGTAGAAGGTTCACAACAGATTTCTTTCGTTCTCAGTTCCACGCAATCGGATTCTTACAGCTACAGACCTCAGCGATACAGGTTCGGGAAGTCACCGTGAGTTAGGTCGGGTGGTTAGGAGGAGGCCAGCATCAGGGTCATTACTAACCAGAAATCATCGTGTAAGCAGGCTAGCTTTTGTTAATAAGCATCTTCATTGGGCTGTAGACAATGGGGGCTGCTCTCTTCACAGATTAATCAAATAATTTGTTGTAGTGGTGGTTAGTTCCGCAGAGCTGGAAAGCATCAGAGACATTTTCCGTGATAGCCTGCTTCTTTTTGTGGTCATCGACTGGTTTTGGGCGTTCGCCCATCATCAGTATGTTTTTTTTAAGCAGTGTAATAACATAAACTTGCACAGAGCAAATATAGTTGATACACTATACACATAGTGTTCCAACTCTGGGAAGTGATTGTATAATATATAGTGTATCAACTGTATTTGCTCTGTGCATGTCTATGTATTACACTGTTTAACAAAAACATCCTGATGATAGGCGAACGCCCGAAACTGGTCGATGACTACAAAAAGAAGCAGGCTATCACGGAAAATGTCTCTGATACAAATAATTTGTTGTTGAATTTAGCGCAGCGGCCGTTGATAGGTATATGTTGAACCTTGTTCTTCCAGAAGCAGTCATCATACCATTTATCGGTGACAGTTTCATGCTAATGCATAATGACGCCAAACCACACACAGTTAGAGTTGTCACCAGCTTCTTGGAGGAAGTCGATATAAATATGATCGATTGGCCTGCCCGTTCTCCGGACTGAATCCTATAGAACATCTACGGGATTCAAGACATGTTCAAGAGGCGTGTTCGAGCTTGTGATCAGCTTCCAATTACTCTGCAACAGCTTCGCATTGTCCAAGAATGGGATACGTTCGAAAAGAGATCATTCAAAACCTGATTGCATCGATGCCCCGCCGTATCAGGGCCATTAGTATTGTCCGAGGAAGCAACACCAAGTACCAGGAGGTAAGAAAAATTAAAAACTAAGAAAGTAATTGTGTAAAAAAGATTTTCAATTTTTTCGTTCTTTTTATTTTTAATTTATTTTTTACAACAATCCAAAGCAAGAGTTAGTGTAAAAAATTAACATTGCAAATATTATTCAGCTAGCGAATTGTATTAAAAATACATTGTTGCTGTAAATGCTGCTTATTAATGAAAAACTAAGTGTCCCTTGGGGGGGGGGGCTGATTAAAATTAGTATTTAAAATTGTGTTATATTGTCAGCCTAACTCAGCAGCTTTGCGGTCTCCTAGGGCTTACTTGTAGCAAATCTTTTGAAAATATTTACAGTGAAAAACGTTTAATACGAAACTGAGGGGACCGAACTATTTTTTCATGTTAAAAGATTTATGCCAAAAAACTCACCAATATTTTCGATGTCGTCAAATTTTATTAATTCGTTTTACTGCTAAAATTTACACTTGTAGGTACTTACATTGAGAGTCTATACTTACATATATATGCGGTATCGTGAAAGGACAATATAATGTATATTGTCCAATACATCATATTGTAGATTTTTGTAGGGGATTATTGCAATACGACCTGAAAGATCTAATGTGCCTCCCGGACCCTTCTCCAATGCACAGCCGGCCTCCAAGCAGCGTTCCCCTAGCTACAGATCACACTGCCCATCACCGGAGTTGTAGAGGCTCCTAGGAAGAAAAAATCTAAGGGCAGCATGCTGGACTCGAACCCGGGATCTCCGCGTTGCTAGTCCAGCGCGCTACCACTAAGCTAATCCCTTCCTTCTCCCTTGGCTTTCGCCAGTTAACTAGGAACGGAGACCCTTGTTTGTGTACTGTATTTGTCCTTGTCTGTAAAGTGTAGAGTGCGTGTAGTTTAAGTGTATTGTGTACTGTTCTGATGAAGTGCATGGAGTACTGAGTTTTGGTAACCCGTGGGGTCGCTACTCCCCAAATAACTGCATGCAACAGATACCCCTTGCGGCCAATACATCATATTAGATACATGTATAGTTATATGTACATATATATATATATAATATCTATATCTAATATATATATAGTTACGTATTATAGTTAAGTATATATATATATATATACGTATTTAAGAAAAAACACGTAAACAAAATTTTTTGGGGGAGAAAAAATTAGATACTTTTTTTTGCAGTTTCTTTTTCAACATCAAATTGTCGACAAATTGTTCGATATCGTCCATCGTTATATTCATTTCGCCATTCGAATGCGCATCTAAATAACTGCGCATACTTTTCATGATGTTCCGCATTTCTATTGCGGGGATTCACTGATTTCGACACACAATTCACCGACTTTGACACAGCCATCACTGTATTTAAAACTAAATGACCAGTAAATTGAAATGTTTTGACCTACCCAAAGATAAGCCGGTAACGTTGCAAACAGTCGCAGCTTTTGTTTATTTTGTTCGGTCTAACGAAAAAAAAAAAAATACATAAACCAAAAAATCTGGGTGACGATGCGCTGCAGAAAAGAGGTATATTCTGTTCGTCCGAGAAGCGAAAACTTATCGTGATAAGCGATTTTTGTTTCGTGTTAAAAGAAAAAAAATGTATGAAATTACATAGTATTTTTCGCGTTAAAAGATTTTTCATGGTTAAAGTTTTTCACTGTAACTTATTAAAGAACTGACACGGGATATTATTAGAAACGCCGGAAAATCGATCCAACAGTTCCGACACAAACAAGGGTATAAAAAGCTGTGGCATATAAAAAGATCACATACTTGAGTTAATCTTTAGATAGATATATATATAGGGACGATTTTTTTGAAAACAACGTTAACGATTTTTTTTTAAACTTCAATACTATCGCACCATAAATACGTATCACTTTCATTTAAAACATTTTCACCGGAAACATTATATTTAAGGGGTTTCTGGGGGATTTAGCTTTCCTTTAAACTATCACTTCAATACAATATATGGTTTTACCACATATATAATATTAATATACATTAGAAGCATCGATGGAATTCCAAATTTGAAAAAAATTGGTTGAAGTGCCGTTTTACAGAATGGTTTTATAAGATTTTTTGGAATTTTATCGAAAACTACTATAACGTTTCCCTTTTAAACATGGGAACGCTAATTGCACAGATATAAGCCGATCACTTTTATTTGAAGTATTTTCCAGAAAAATTGTTTTACATGTTTTCTGAGTAATCTGAAACGTTAAATTTCAAAAGTTTGTTCAATGTTATTGGCGCTGTCTTCTAGACTATAATATAATCACTTTTACCGCCTATTATGGGTATTTGTCCCACTATTATCTCTATACATACCAGGATAAATAAGTCAAATTTGAAATTTAAAGAAAATTTCTCATTTTCTATATAAATATAGAAGCAACAGTAAGACAGGGAAGGGCATAGCTAAGTGGTTAGCGTACTGGACTCTCACGCGGAGAACCCGGGTTCGAGTCCAGCTGTGCTACCCTTAGATTTTTTCTTCCTAGGAGCCTCTATAGCTCACTGTCCGGTGAGGACAATGTTGTCAGTAACCAGAGAACATTGTCTGGAGGCCGGCAGTGCACTGAGAAGTCTCCGGGCGCCAATGACCATAGATGTCGCACCTTAAATTAAAAAAAAAAAAAAAACAGTAAAAGAAAGTCGTGTGGTGTTTCATGCCAGAGCTGATCTCCCACCAGTCAATTGCCCGCAGGACAGCCTGGCTATCCGAATAAATGACAATTCTGGAGTTATGCACTCTCGTCTTCTTATTTCGGTGGCGCAGGTAATAATTTGCGGCTAGCTCCGCCTGAAAAGACCGTGGCTAGTCTTCCCAGGCTCACCGAGATATCACATCTCGGATGAGCCCCGTACACGTCGGCTCCCACTCCTTCCTCCATCTTAGATCCGTCCGTGTACCACATAGAAACAGTATACTAAGTTTGAGTTTCTTGCGATTTTTCGTTTTTAAGATATTTGGTCCATATTTGGACACATTTAGACCATTCGCTGCAAACAATTGTATCGTAGCTCAAAACATGTGTTTGCGGTGAAAACTGAATTTCAAAAATATGACACCATCATAAAATTTCCTCATACCAAGATCCAGGGAGTAATAGAAATTAATAAAATGATTTTCTAACTCATTGTTTATAATGTTTTAGAAATTCCAAAAAAATTTGGCCGCTCTCCCCCCCCCCCGAAATCTGCCGTCTAGGTGTGATATACCACTTGCTACACTTGGTAGTGGTGGTCCTGTATTTAAGTTTCAGTTTTATTTGTACATTATACGTTACATAGAGCACCTAGCATACTTCAAAGAGTAATAAATGAAGTTTTTATTGTAGATATAAATTAGTAAATGTTATTACAGCTGGAAACGATAAAAAAAATGATGAAATTGGAGGTGGAATTTTGGGTTGGTGGAAGATGGGCGTGCTGGCAAACATTAGGGGCGTGGTGAGAGAGGCCGCTACTGCGCCGGCTTGCAGCTCCCACTTAGTCGGCCTACTCAACCGATCATCACCTTTCAATATTTTCATTTCTCTCACAACTGTAAGAGAAAGACTCGATCGTAGGTAATTTTCTGCATTGAATTTTTCATAGGAAAATGCATGTTTTGAATACCACTGAATACGTAAAAACAAAAATCTGGTGTGAAACACTCAACCGACTTTCTTAAATAATAATATTGAACAAACACAATGTTTGAATTTTAACTTCTCAGATTCCTCAGAACCATCTAATAATTTTTGTTTGCAGAAAAATATTACAGATAGAAGTGTTAGGTTTCTATCTGTGCAGTTAGTATTCGCAAGTTTAAGGAAATCGTTGTAGCTGTTTTAGAGAAAACTCAAAAACCTATTCTATAAAGTCGCACTTCCGGTCCCCCAATTTTCTTCAAATTTGAAATTCTAGCAATACTTGTAATGTATATCAATATTATATAGGTAACAAAATCATATATTATACTGACGTGGTACTTTAGAAGAAAGCATATCGCTACTGTTCCCCCAGAATCCCCCAAAAATCAATTTTACCGGGAAAATATTTTAAATAAAAGTGATAGATAGATATTTATGTGTGTAGCTAGTATACGAAGTTTAAATAAAATCTTTGGAGCCGTTTTCAAGAAAATCACGAAAAACTGGAAAAAAAATCATTCAGTAAAGTCGCACTTCCGGTTTATGGATTGTACCCAAAAATCTTCGTGTCTGATATGATGATAGTGGCTAAATGGATTACCAAGTTTGAGCTTCCTGCGACTTTTCATTTTCGAGATATTTTGTTAAAAAAATATATAGACACACACACACAAAGAGATCATTCGTTAGAAACATTATTTCGCATTCAGGTGACTTCAAAACATGTAGTTCCGATGAAAGCTCAATTTCAAAAATCTAGCAAGATCGCGATCATAATACAGGCGGTATTTAAGGTCCTCTAACACTGAAAAAGTAACGACCTATTATAATTTGGCGCAATCTTTATCAAATCCACATCTAATCGCCAATTTTCGATGGATAATTTTTGCAACATCGCTATGACGCATAATGTTATAGTCATACAGGGCCAAAACCAACGTTATGGTGATACTTTTGGATTTCTCCCTGCACCTCTTGTAATAAATCCATCATTAAAGTATCCTTAACAATTTGCTTTTTATAGTATTTAATGCCAATGACTTGATCTTCGATAGCCATCATAAACCACACTTAATACTTTAAAAACCAATACTTTAATCACAAAAACTCCTAACTTTCTTGAAAATAAAAATTGAAAACAGTAGAAATTAAATTAGTGTAGCTTTCTGGTCTAGGGCAGACCTCGTAAGTAATGTCCTGTAAAATGGATGTTGAAGTCCGGTCACAAAAAAAAAAACTCTTTTCAAATTTTCACCGACGTTTCGGCAAATTTATTGTCTTCTTCAGGCCAAAAATTTCTTTTTCGAATTTCTATCCAATAAATTTGCCGCAACGTCGGTGAAAATTTGAAAAGAGTTTTTTTTTGTGACCGGACTTCAACATCCATTTTACAGGACATTACTTACGAGGTCTCAACACTGATTTTACAACATCAAAACATCGTAAGTAATGATTTCTTTTTTTTTAATTCCACATTATTTTTAATTTTATCGTTAAATTACTTTATTAACAGAGAAATGGTCATTTCTTTTGAGGATTCCGTCAAAGCAGTCACTCTTGCGGAGAAAGGAGATAGCGTATGATATGTGGCAGAAAATTTAGGTCTGGCACGTCACGTTCTGCGGTTCATCAACCAATCGTACATTTTAGGGTAACAGGGGAAATACGGTCAGAGAACCGGAAATAGTCGTAGAAGGGTCACAAAGGTTCTTTCGCTTTCATTTCTACGCAATCGGTTTCTAACAGCCAGAGCTCAGGGATAATTTATTACAAGTTCGGGAAGTAAACGGGGACTCTGAAACTGTTCCAAGACGATTACGAAATGTAGGATTGACGGCTACGAGACTAGCATCAGGGCCAGTACTTACCAGGAATTATCGAATTAGCTTTTACATTGGACTGTAGTGCAATGGGGGGCTGTTCTCTTCACATATGAATCGCAATTTGGTCTGTATTCTTCAGGCTTCGAGAATTCGTGTGTGGAGAAGGCAGTGGGAGCGCCTCATTCAATGTACTAGTAACGGAAGTACTCCTTTTCAATCAATTATGGTGTGGGATGGGATAAGTTTGCACCTGCACCGAGTTATTGTTGTTGAAAATGACGCAATGACTACTGCTGCCAGGTATGTTGAAGAATGCCTTCTAGTGGTAGTCAGTATGTACGATAACGCCAGATTACACACAGCTAGATTTGTGACCTGCTTCTCGGTATAAATGTGTTCACACATATTACCACCTTATAACATATTCCTGAAAAAAAAAAAAATATTTTTGGAGATTCCTGAGGGAACGCAGTAGCGTTTTACAATTTGTTTTTTTTCGATAACTAGTATAAAGTTTTTCTTTAAATGTGGGAATTACTAATTGCACATATAGAAACCGTGTCACTTTTATTTGAATCATTCCCCCCCTCCCCACAATGGGAAGCCAGTGGTTTCTGCAGAATTTTTGACATTAAATTTCAAATGTTATATGAGTTTGGTTCAGTGTTGTTGGATCTCTTTTCTGGACTGCATTAGGATAGGTGTCAGTGTAGATACTTGTACCCATTCTACCTCTACATTTAATGCATGGATAAATGAGTAAAAATTTGAAATTTAAAGTAAGATTTGTCATTTTATATATAATAACTGTATTAACAGCAAGTAAGAGAAAGTCGTGTGAGTGTTACATACCAGATTTAAAAAAAACAAATAAGGAGACATGATACATAGTGTACAGTGTGTTACATTTAATTACATAGTTACAATAATAATAATAAAAAAAAAAAAAAACTTAAAGATTATTACAGGATGGTAGACACGGTTACTATGAGGCCCACGTGCAACAAATATTTACAATGTACAGTTTAAAATGTTTATTTATGTTTTAACGCTACCTCCCTTATGTTTCCTTTTTTAAAATTAAACACTGGCTTTAAAACTTTATTCAACTTGATTTCTTCTTAACCTACCTAAAAAATATAATAAATTGTACTTAGTTTTAAAAAATATCTACATAATTAGTGTTAACTTTTCTTAGTGTTTCTTTGTTTTTTCGTACTATTACTGCTGTAAGAAAAAGTATTGCGATCGTATCAATTTTATCCTGACAACTAGTCCAGGATAAACAAAAATAAATGAACAAAAAAAGGGTAGTAAATAACCCTGTTAGTATCATTTCGGACAGACTTTACACTTACTGTCATACGCGGATAGCAAATCATCTATGTTTTGAGTTTGAGTCTTCGGAAATGATTATCTGATGTTTTATGGAAAGAAAGAAGACGTACTAGAGGTTTAGTATAATTGGATAAGGCTTTATTGATTTTCTTATGTCGCTCTTGGCTACTTTTCATCTTTCTTTCTTTCTGGGGCGCTACAGTCCTTAAAGGACCTGGACCTCCTCAACAGCTTCCTCCATTCCTCTCGATCATAAGCCCTCAAACGCCATCTATGCACGCCCATGCTCCTCAGGTCCGCCTCCACATAATCGAACCACCTCGATGATGTCGACCACCGGGAGTGCCATAAAGCATCCTTCTGGGCAAGCGTTCCAGCTCCATCCGCTTCACATGACCCAACCACCTAAGGCGTCCTTGCTTAATGAAGGCTACGAGGTCCGGTTCCTGGTATAGATCCTTGAACTCTACATTCGACCTAATCCTCCACCGATTTCGCTCCTTCACTGGCCTGTAAATCTTTCTGAGGATCTTCCTCTCCCAGACATTCAGAGCCCGCTCGCCTTCCCATGTCTCAGTTGCATAAGTAACTACTGGTATTATCACCGTCTTATATACCGTGTACACGTGCTTTGCACATGTAGATAACGCTTTAAAGCGCAACATATTGTGAATCGCGAAATAGCATCTATTGCCTGCAGCGATTCTTGCCTTAATGTCAGAGCTAACGTCATTCTGCTCGATAACAACCGCTCCTAAATATTTGAAGCCTTTTACCCTCGCAAATTTATAGTTCATCATCTCGATGAAATCTTCTTCTTTGCCCGGGTTTCTTGCAGTTTTCATGTACATTGTCTTATCCAAATTTATTTGTAAACCGAGCTTCTTTGTCGCTTCCTCAAAGTCCTGAACAGCTCCAGCTAAGGCATTCATAGTGCGCGCCGTTATCACCACACCATCGGCGTAAGGCATGTGCTGAGTGAGACGATTGTAAATAGTCCCATTTGGGTTTGTGCGAATGGCCCTTATTACTAGTACTAGGGCCATATTAAATAGAATGGATGAAAGAGGCTCCCCCTGCCAAAGGCCTGAGTTTACCTCAAACTCTTCGGACAGTTTTCCCTGAATCGGCTACTTTTTATACTTATGGTATTTCAAGATCTGTATGGAGAGTGTGATTGGAAACATATGAGGGAGCGAGGACTTTGGACTGGACAGACTAGGAACGCAGAATTGTACTCCCATACCGTTTAATGATTGAAGTATAAATAATTCGAGAGATCGATCTGTGGCTCAGTAGTCTGTACAATCTTTTGGATCGTAGCTTAAGTTCCTATATTTTATATCTAGTATGTAGACTCCACGTCAGTCTCAACATATAGTCCCAGATATCGAACGATGTTGGCGGAAGTAATTAGTATATTATAATGATATATTGGTGTTAGAGTAACTCTCCTGAGAGTCAACATTAAGTTTGGCACTTTTTTTCTCATGAATTTTTATCTCCCCCCCCCCCCCCCAATTTGGACCACTGTACAAATGAACGGAGGTGGGATTGAAGGTTACTGGTTGAGGTTGCGGGATCTTGATGAGTTAAAAGAATCGCTGTGTTATCAACGTAAGTGGATAGAAGAAGTGTTTGGATGCGTCGTTATGTCTACAGTGTTTGTTTGAGGAGTAAGAGAGTTTCACATCAGATTTTTTTTCAAGTTCTCTCTATTACAACATAATTCTATCACTTTCATATGAACCTTTATCTGAGATTAAAATTAGATATTTGGTGAGGGGGAGTTGGAAGATCAAGCTTGCATAAAAAATGTCGGCTTATTAAGTTTTATTGGAATGCGATCAACAAAAGGCAGTTAAAGGCGGGCAAATAAAGATCTTTCAAAAATCCCTAAATTTGGAAAATCAATTT
This sequence comes from Triatoma infestans, assembly GCA_011037195.1. Classification (NCBI taxonomy): domain Eukaryota; kingdom Metazoa; phylum Arthropoda; class Insecta; order Hemiptera; family Reduviidae; genus Triatoma; species Triatoma infestans. Next base: position 61,984 of record JAAEAF010013891.1, read on the forward strand.
AAAGAAGCCAAAATAAATTTTTCCAGAAAAATGTTTCTAGTAAAATTGATGTGAGTATACTAAGTTTAAAGAAAATCAGTTATATTGTTTTCGAGAATGTACCCAAAAACCTGCATCATACCCCAAGATTTCAGGCAAAATTCATCCACTACAAGTGCAAGATTTTACTGACTGTTCCACCCTCTCTAAGGTTCAAACGATTTTCTTTAAGCTTCGTAAACTATCTACACCCATCAATACCTATCACTGTATACTATCGACCCACATCAATACCTATCATTGTATACTATCGACCCACATCAATACCTATCATTGTATACTATCGACCCACATCAATACCTATCGACTTTTATTCGAAATATATTCCTTGGAAAATTGATTTTTTGGTGAGTTTTGAAGGAACGGTAGTGTTCTTCTCTAAAACGGGGGTGTCAAACTCAAATAAGTTACGGGCCATTTGATGACTAGTATAATGGATTCTGATGTAAGCTGGTTATCTGCTGTAAAAGAATTATGGGTTTTTTCTTTTTTGAATCTATTTATCAGATTTTCTATTGCTGTCTGTTAAGTTAAAATTACATTATTGTTCGCGCATTGGTTTTTTGAATGTATCAAAATAAATTTTTGCTGGACCAGTCAATTTTAGTATTAAAATTTCTAATTTGTCCGCGTCAGACCATCCCGAGAGAACATTATAATTATTGAGTTGGTCAATGAAGCTAGTAACATCACTATTGTGCCATCCATCAAAATATCGGTAAGTTATTGATCATTTGAAGATTTCTTATGTTAACGGGATTTGGCATGTTGCACTTATTCAAAACATAAGCGATTGCCTCATCGGCGGATTTTTGCTGACCGTCAATTGCATATGTAGTCATATTTTCTATTTTCGCGGAGCGTTCTTTAAGTATAATCAAATTACCGCATATTGAGAAATTGTGTTGTTTTAAGATTTTGATTATATCGGTTCTTTTCATAAAACAAAAGTCGATAAATTTGAAAAAAAATAGGTAGGGAAGTCAAGAAAAAAATGTATATATATGAAATTTAAAAAAATAAAGATAAATATAATAAAGATAAATTGCAAAAAAAAAATTAAGACTCAACTTTCTTCTTCGAAAATGCTGAAGCTAAACGATACGCGGGATTCGAAAACGCTGGCACCAATATAATGGGTATGATGATCAAGGAGAGAAAATGATTTGGTTCAGATTAATAAACTAGATTTGGCTGAACACTGTGTAATGAAAAAGTGGCACTGACTGCCTGGACTTTACACTGAAATAACAGAGAATGGTACAGAGATAAAAAGTAGGTAGATGACACGTTGTGACTGCCGAGGGAACTCTGCTATATGACTCTTATATCTCCCGTCGCTGTATTTAAACAGTTTCTCCCACTCTAATCCGAGAGAGTGGTCCGCATGTTTGCCTCTCTCTCTCTGTCTGCTATGGATCACTCTCTTTGGATCCTATTACAAGTGATACTTCCGGTTGAGGGATTTTGACAGATGGCCTACTGTTGGATCCCATGGTGATATCTAAACGGAATATCAAGTTTGAACAGTCTACGATTTTTCGTTTTTGAGCTATACTGTTCAGAAACCACTTTTTTGGACTCTGGGGACCTCAAAACGAATATTTCCGCTGAAAACTCGATATCGATAATTTAGCACAATTACAATACTTCCTCTTAATAGGAGTAAGAGAAAGTAAAACCCTTATCAAAGTCTTTTTTTTTTTTTTTTTTATTATCAGCTATTATTGTTAGATTATTTTTCGTTTTATTTAAAAGCGTTGTGGGCCACAAAAAATGCATTGGCGGCCGCATATGGCCCGCGGTCTGTTAGTTTAACAACAATGCTTTTAAAGTACCATTTCAGTGCAGTGTTTGGTTCTGCCACCTATATAATATTATATATACATTAGAAGCAATTTGATGAGAATTAGGTTAGGGAATTGCGATTTTACAGAATAGGTTTTTGAGTGTTTTCGGAATTATCAACTTTAGGTTAGGGAATTTGTTAAGACACAGCATCAAAAGGCACTTATTTCCTTTTGGCAATCTGGAAGAATCGTAGGTAAAACTGGGGGATTACTCCCAAGATGATGTTTTGTATTTATGGTATGGTTATGAAACCTAGGTTGTTATATGCGGCTGTGGGGTGGTGGCGTCGCATTGAGATAAGATCCGCTAGACTGCTGCTTGAGGATATTCAACGCTTGGTTTGTCTGGCGGTGACCGGTGCGATGCGGACCATGCCAACAGCTGCTATGGAGACTTTATTGGGAATTCCACTGCTCTTTATAGAGGTGAAAACTATGGCAATGAATGCATGTTACAGAATTAAACATGCAGGTTTTTGGCAGGGTAAGCGATATGGTCATTCTACCATTCATCGTGAGATGCTTCTGAAGGTTCCTGAGAGACCGCATTGTACTGAGACTCTCCGAGCCCAATTACCACAGATGTTGACCGCGCCTTAAATTAAAAAAAAAAAATCTCTACCTATTTCGGTGCGTAGTCGGCTTTTCCACACACCCTGTACTTTAGGACATATGAGCCAAATTGTATTTCGAGACACGGGTCATTTTTATATAGCTGCATTCAGAAGAGTAAGAGAAGTGTGTGCGTGGTGTCGCATCAGATTTTTTTTTTTTTAAATGTTTGTTGAAATTAAAGAAATAATAAGTGTACTTTTCATATTGATTTGTAGGCTTAGAGCTTTTGTTTGTCTTGTCTGTTTTGTTGTGAACTATGCTACACCAGTCAATATTGCAACAACAAGTTCGTTTAATTTAAAGTTTAGTATAGAATTTTTTTCAGGTGTACCGCTTATTGATATGGGACCAGCACTAACAAGATTAAAATGGAAAGAGTAACTGGAAGGATAGACAATGGGTAGTGAATATAAAGTGTTGATAGCGGGACTCTCTGAGTTGCACCCCCGCCTGACTCGCCTCATACAATTGATATACTCCCAACTTCTTTGCACCAACTCTTTATTATATCCCGTTAACTCACTCTTTGACTGCCCCCCGCTCTCTAATTTAGAATTTTACCCCGTCGGGGCCAGGCAGCCTTCTCTTATAAAATCTGTGTTGTGAAACCCTCCTACGATTAATGCTTATGCAAGTTGTAAATGACAGATTTTTTTTTACGAATTTATAATTCTTGTTAGATGTTTAATTGTCGTCGATCGTTTAAATGTTAATCTTACCCCCCCCCCATCGCACCACATCTCCAAAACCTTCTTAAATGAATTTTCTCGGAAAAAATATTTAAAACAAAAATTCTGTATTTATAGTTAGCATACTAGATTTGCCCATAAGTTATAGGAATATGAAGCCAGTCAAGTATTCCCTCCTAGAAGTCGCGCATGATTTGGTGCTATTAGCAAGCAAATAACGACCGAGACTTTATTTACAATATGTATAATTATTTGTTCTTTTTTTTTTTTTTTTTGAGGGGTGAAATGCGATTTACGCACACAGAGATGCTGCTGTGCCGGACTCCCAAATTGGACTACTGGTTAAAACATCCCCCCCTTGCTGCTAGGTTTAGCCTGGATTCACCGATGACCAGCATTACTTCAGAACTAGGCCTCTGTCCTTACCCATTGGGTTTTCCCACAGTATTACTTCACTTGGCATTCGTCCAGGTTCTGCTTCTTCCGCTGAAGAATGTTTCTGGCGTACCTTACTACGGTCTGCCAGTTGGTTTCACTGGCCAGCGTCGCCTCAACTAGAGTATCTGGGGTCTGTCGCTCAATCACTGCCTCGAGGTCACTTCTCAGCCGTTCCCACCGACCGCAGGAGAAAAAGGTGTGGAATGCATGTCTTTACTACCGGGGCAGTAAAGACATTCCTCGTCCTCTGCTTTTCCTATCTTTTTCAGGTACGCCCTGAAATAACCATGCCCACTCAGGAGTTGTGTGACGTAAAAGACCACTTCCCTATATGACCTCTTCGTCCATGGCTTTACCTCCCTAATCAACCTAGTGGTCCATCGGCCCCGCAGATCATCTTCCCAGGAAGCCTGCCACCTCCGGAAAGTCCGATTCCTCTCCTTCCTGGAGAGAGCCTCGTTACTCCCCTCTGCCTTCCTTTCAAGGAGCATCTTGCGTACTCTTGCAAGAAGTGCAATCGGGATCACTCCGGCAATTACAAGAACCGCTGGCTCAGACACCGTGCGGTATGCAGAGGCAATCCTCAGCGCACCAAGCCGCTGCACTCGAGCTATTCTTTTCCTGTAAGCCTCCTTGTTAAGAGCGTCCGCCCATACCTCAGCTCCGTAAAGGAGTATCGAGTGTGCCACACTCATCAACACTCGCCGTGTACTGCCCCGGGGACCACCAATGTTTGCCATCAGCCTACTGAGGGACGCAACCCTCTTCGCGGCCTTATCCGCTGCGCTCTGAATTTGCTTACCGAAGCTCAGCTTACTATCAATCTTCAAACCCAGATACTGGCAGTACTCTTCGAGGTCACAACCTCTTCTCCGACACGCCATGATATGCTCGTGGGAATCCTCTTTATAATACCTCTTCATAATAATATATAATATCCTCTTATAATATTTATAATAATAATAATAATTTTCAAGTGATATTTGTATGGAGTTTGGAATGGATAAGTGCAAAACTCTTAGCTTCAGTCGAGGTATGTGGAAGAGTGATCATTTTGAGTTCTCAGAAGGCATCAAAATGATTTTATGGAAGAAGGGGATGCATAAAGTATATGGGTTTTAGCCCGAAGTCCAGGCTGGCGTCGAACGCATGGTTATACCGAGGTTACTTGTTCCCGGAAACGGAAGGGTTTATGGTGGCAATACAGGATCAAGTAATAAACACAATGAACTACCGCCGGTATATATTGAAGGATGGCAGCATTACTGATGACCGGTGTAGATTATGTCATAGTGACCGGGAGACGATGCAACACGTGACGGCAGGCTGTCGAACCATAGCGCAGGCACTATATAAAGCCAGACACGATAATGTCGCCAAACAAATCCATCAAAGACTAGCGCTGAATAATGGATTACTTAAAGAATCCACACCATATTATAAGTATCAGCCAGCAAAGGTAATGGAAAATGAAAGCTGCAAACTTTAATGGGACAGAAGTGCGATAACAGACCAGCATATCTCACATAACAGGCCAGATATCATCCTATTAGAAAAAGAAAAGAAAACTTTGCATCTAATAGATGTGGCGGTTTCTAACAGTGAAAATTTGTCGTCGACCTACAACGACAAAATTCAGAAATATATTGAGCTTTCCAACGAAATTAAGCAAATGTGGAATGTGGGGATTGTAAGGATAGTTCTTATTGTCCTTTCATCAACAGGCGTGATTCCTACTTCTCTGAGGAGAAATATTCAGTCACTATCTATTGACGAAAATTTATACGTTAATCTGCAGAAGTCAGCTATATCAGATACATGCCACATAGTGCGACATTTTTTAGGTTTCTAATCTAAAATAGTTAATTTATAGCTGTTCGAAAAAATTCCCAGCGTATATAATCCCCAGGATCTCACTGAGAATATATAATAATAATAATAATAATAAAATAATAATAATAATAATAATAATAATAGTAATAATAATAATTCTTTATTCATTTATATAACTTTTAATTAAGGATTGTTTAACATTCCTATGTCTGCACTCATCGCTCAAGCCATAGTCCCCTATATGTCTGCACAGTTTTTATGACTTGCTTCACACCTGCTAAAGAATTTTAAGGCGTCCTTTCTAATGTGATATTCAATGTAGTCCATTTTTGTGCTTAGATGGAGATCTGAAATACGGGTATAGCGAGGGATGGATGTCATCAGACTTAGAAAGTTATTTTGTATTACTTGTAGCGAGGCGATGTTGGATCGACACGTCAGGCTCCAAGAAGGGCAAGCATAACATAGTGTCTTATTATCACCTTGTACAGGAGAAGCTTATTCTCTGGCGAGAGTTTAGAATCCCGACAAAACAGTGGGAATAACGTACGGATAGCTACTTTGCCCCTACTGACTCTATCCTTTATAATGAGAGGCAAAAGTTCAGATTCCTGTCAAGTATTACTCCGAGGTACTTAACAGTAGCAGACCAAGTTACAGTCCGTACCCTAAAGCTGACATGCCGATATAGAATGACCTGCGTTTCAAAAAGAGAATAGCCGTAGTTTTGTCGGACTTAATTTTAATTTTCCACTTGTTGCAAAACCTCTAATATTGCATTAGAAAGTCTATTGTTTACTATTTTTCTACAGAAAGTCTGTTTTTTGACGGAGCCTAGATAGCGATATTATATTCGTACAGGGCCAATTTAACATCCTTAGGTACTGGTTACAATATGTATATTTTAGAAGCAGAGTTGAAGAAGGTTAATATGGTAACTAGCGTTGTTAAAACGAAAATAATATGAATAGGTAAAAGGCCGCACAAGAACTATGATGGTACATAGGATAGGAGAAGCAAAAGTAGATAAGGGTCACAAGCTTTAGATATTAGGAACAATCCTAAATGAAGAATACATGGAGATTTGGGAGAGGATAAATACTACTAACAGAATGTTTAATGCAGTCAAGAACGGCTTCTTCAACAGTAGAGAGGTGTCCAAGAGAACCAAACTGTCGGTGTGTAGGTTGATGTTTCTTCCCATACTCACATACTCATCGTAGTCCTGGATATTAAATAAGAAACATAAAAGTCAGCTACAGGCTACTGAGATGAGATATTTGAGAAAGTTTGAGGGGAAGGCCAGACGAGCAGAATACAACAAGCCAGTAAGGGCCAGCCTGGAATTACAACCAGTGGAAGAGAAGATTGGAGGAGAATAGATTAGCAAGTTTGGGCATGTACTATGAGCTCCAAAAGAACGGCTAGAATGCCATACAAGACTCAGATTGACGGGCAAAAAGGAAGAGGCAGACGAAGATGTGAGGATCGTGTGAAGAAAGCTACGTAAAGAGAGGAATTTCATGGAGGAATAGAATAACGCTGGTTGAGAATAGAGAAGGATGTAAGAAGTTGTATAAGAAGGGAGTCTCACACAGCTAGCGTTAGATCAGACGATTTAGATGATGAGGATACTAAATTTGATGAAATCCATCGGCGTTTTTACGGGGTAAATAGCGAAAAACTAAAGAAAAGTACCGTTCAGTAAAAAGGCACTTCCAATCAACCGACTTTTTTTGACAACATTTAGTAAACACGTAATTTAACTCAATTAATATTATTTAGATGAGGGTGTCGTATAATAAACTAAAATAGCACTTCAGAGGAAAACATAATCTCAAGCTCAACCTAAAGGTAACCTTCAATGAATTTTCTTGGAAAAATGGGGTAGTTAATATACTAAGTTTAAAGGAAAGCGTTGGAGCAGTATTCGAAAAAAATCACAAAAACTATGAAATACACTTAATAAAGTGGTATTTCCGGTTGAGGAATATTGACGTTTTTATTCTTGTCGGTTACCATGGTTATACTTCAAATGGAACGTCAAGTTTGAATTTTGTGATTTTTCATTTTAAGTTACGCTTTGCTTTCACATACCTAAACACGCAGAGAGAGAGAGAGACAGAGAGACCATTTCCTAAAAACCACTTTTTCTAACTCATAGGACATCAAAACGTGTATTTCTGGTGAAAACGCGATATCGAAAATTGATCGTAATACTTCCTCTTGAAGATTTAACAGCCTGGTTTGTTATTAGTGGGGGAAGGAGAAATACCCAGCCTAGAACCCTCCAAAATTCTGGGATTCCTTAGGGAGCTCCACTTGGAGGGGTGCTGAAGATGAGCAAGCTCACCTACGGTACCAGAGGGGATACATCACTGGATGGTCGCAGTGCATAAATTCCTCAAAAAAAAGAAAAATACTTCCTCTTACTAGGAGTAAGAGAAAGTAAAGAAAAGCAATAAGACAATTCGGTGTGAAACACTCACACGACTTTCTCTTACTGCAGTTAATATAATTATACAATTGATAATTTTCTTTAAACGGATATTTTTACTAGCTCTAACATAACTACAGAAGTGGTGGAGGTACATCTAATTTACCCAAGTTAGGTAAGTGATTACAATGAAATCCAGAAGTGAGCGCCCGTAATATCAGACAAACCAATATACTCCTTCTCGAGTAGGGTCGAGTGTAGGGCCGGCGACAAGCTTTCCACCTCATACGCATCTCAGCTTTTGCTTGAGCAAAATACCAAGAGAATCTACGTTTTTGAACATGGCTTTTAACATTATCTAACTAAATAGTACAGCGACGACCTGTGTAAAACTGAATTTGCTCTGTGCAAGTTTGTGTTGTCACACTGTCTGAAAAACGCATCCAGAAGATGGGCGAACGCCCGAAACCGGTTCATGACCACAAAATGAAGCCAGGCTACCATGGAAAATGTCTCTGATGCTTTCCAGCTCTGCGGAACCAACCACCACAACTTTCTCTTACTCCAGTTCTCAAAATTATAATTGACAAATTTTATAGTTTGTGTACCAAATTTAATGAAATTCGCCGAAAACTGAAAAAATTGTTCAGTAAAAGAGCACTTCCGGTTTACTAATTTCCTTGAAACTTGGAATTTTGGCCATCTATTTATTTCTAATAAATTTCCTTTGGATGATAGAATTGTATAGTCAACTATGATAGCACCTTAGAGAAAAGTATAACCCTACCCCTCCCAAAAGCCCCCTTAAATGACTTTATCAGGAGTAATGTTTCAAATAAAAGTTGAAGATCTTTGTATTTTTAGTTTATATAAAAGTTTGAAGAAAATCGTCGGAACTATTTTTGAGAAAATTGCGAAAAAGTGAAAAAATTTAGTTAAGTGGTAAAGTAAAGGCACTTCCGGTTATCCGATTTTTTTTTCAAACTCGGAATTTCAACAACATATTCAATTCAATTAACATTATTTAGATGATAGAATTGTCTAATAAACTGAAATAGCATTTTAGATGAAAACCTAACCACACCCCTGCCACAAAAGTGCCCTTAAATGAATTTTCCAAGAGAAATGTTTCAAATAAAAGTTGTACTCGTTGTATGGGTAGTTGACTAACTAAGTTGAAGAAAATCGTCGGAGCCATTTTTGAGAAAAAACGCAAAAAAGTAAAAAAAAAAAAGAAAAAAGTAAAGTGGTACGTCCGGTTGAAAAATTTTGACAGATAAGCAAACTCAGATCCCATGGTGATATCTAAAGGGAATATCAAGTTTCAACTTTCTGCGGTTTTTCGTTTTTGAGCTATGCTCTTCACATATACACACACACACACACATATTTTGGACCACCACCATTTTGGACTCAGGGGACCTCAAAACGGATATTTCCGGTGAAAACTCGATATCGAAAATTTTTTCACGATTACAATACTTCCTCTTACTAGGAGTAAGAGAAAGTAAAAAAAATCGTTGTACACCAGTTTTCTACAAATTTCAAATTCTAGCAATGCATTATAGAAAAGATAGAACGGATACATTGTGCTGAAGTACTTCAGAGAAATGCTTTACGAATTGTTTGCTGATCCTACAAAAAAATCATCCAAAAACAATTTACTTGGAAAAATACTTCAAATAAAAGTGATAGGAACACTTTCTCGTGTGTGTTTAGATAGTTAGTGCAAGTAAAGTTATAGAAAATTGTTGCAGCCATTTTTGAGAAAAGCCTGAAAACTGAAAAAAATACATTCAGTAACGTCCCACTTCCGACTGATGGATGTTGACCAAACCTTATTATCAGACGCGGTGGTGGTACCTAAACGGAATATCAGCTTCCTGCGTTGAGATATTTTGTTGACAGAAACACCCCCACCCTCACAGAGAGAGAAACATACAGACATTCCATAAAGATCTTTTTTTTTTTAACTTATATTTCCGTTGAAAACTCAATTTCCAAAATTTGATACAATCGTCAAATTGGGTTGAAAGTATTCAAAATTATATTTACCAATTGAGGATTAGATTGGCGGTAATGTGAAGATCTGGTTTGGAGAACAGCGAAATGGGCCAAGCTTTCAACCCTTAACTGGTATGGTGTGCAGATCATAGCGTCCGGTTTATGACATTTTTCGCTAGGGTAAACATTGATTGTTTGCTCTAGCTGCTCTTAGGGCTGTGACAGACGAGGCTTCGTGGGTCGCGCCACCTGGGGCGGGCCACTTATTTTGACGCAACTTAATTCGCGACCTGGGAAGCGCCACCCACGGCTGCAAGACTCTCCAAGGTCAGTTGAATAATGGAAGTCGAAGAGTTAGCTGTTGTAGCCTACCTTCACCTACGTAACCGGAAAAAATTAAAAATAGACGGTTTTGGGTTCACCTCTTATTAAGAGATATAAAGGAAACTAGTTTCTTCTATTCATTGTATCCTCAGCTCAGACAACATCCTGATAAATTTTTCAATTTTCTCCGGATGTCCGTCCCATCATTCGCTATTCTGAAAGAAACTCTGACTCATCGTGACACCACCATACGAGCAGCAATTACAGCAGAGGAAAAATAACTCAACGTCCCATATAACAGAGCACTGTTGGATTTCAATCATAGAGGCTTCCACATCGAGCATTTCCATCGCTGTGTCCGCTTCCTACGACCACGTGTGACAGACTGATTAGAAATCCACAGCGCACTGGGTGGCGCCACCGCTGGGTTACGGGTTGAGTCGCCGATGGTCGGCTGGGTCGCGCCACATGTACAGTGGCGCCACCCAGTGTGAACGCCCAATTGTAAACTGTCTTGATGATTGGGTAGCGCGACCCAGGAAGCCCCGTCTGCCATAGCCTTTATAGTGCAGTAGTGCGGTCTTCTGTCTGTTTAGTCAGTCATTTGTCTTTAAGGTTTTTTCCACTAATTTGTACAACTTTTACTCCGCATCTATTTTACCGTCTTGTACGTTTTACCTAAGTTTCACTTTTCCCTACATTCGTGCGATATATTTAATGAAATCATTCTTGTCATGTTTTCTGTAACTTATATATTTTCAAATATAGGATTCATTTATTAAGATGCCAAAAAAACTGTGGTGGATCCACATGTACCACAATTCCTTAAGTTTCATCTTGTTCTTTAGATTTTACTTTCTCTTACTCCTGGTAAGAGGAAGTATTGATGATCGTGCCAAATTATCCAAATTGAGCTTTTACCGGAAATACATGTTTTGAAGGCTCCTGAGTATGAAAAAATATTTTTATCGAATTGGTCTTGTGTGTGTGTGAAACAAATATTTCAAAAACGACAAATTTAGCAGGAAGCTGGATCTTAATATTCCACCTAAGATCACCGCCGCATCTGACACAAAGATTTCGGCCAAATTCCAGAAACCGGAAGCGGTACTTTACTGAATGTTTTCTTCTTCTTCTTCTTTTTTTTTCAGTTTTTCGCAATTTACTCGAATACGGCTCCAATAATTTTCTTTAAACTTGGTATTTTATCAACATACATAAATACTTATCTGTTCTATTTTAAACATTGTCCTGGGAAAATTTATTTTTGGGGGTTTTGAAGGGAACAGTAAAGTTAAAGCTTTTCTCTAAAGTACTACTTCAATAACAAGTATAGTTCTGCCATCTGTATAATATTAATATACCTTAGAAGCATTGCTAGAATTCCAAATTTGAAAAAAATCGGTCAACCGGAAATGGGATTTTGCAGAATGAATTTTTGAGTTTTTTGGGGGGATTTTGCTCGAAAATTTTCTATAAAGATTTCCTGTAAACTTGCAATGCTAAGTGCACAGATATACCTATCACTTTTATATGAAATATTTATCCGAAAAAATTGATATTTTTTTTAGAAGGGGTAACGTTATCCCCCTTCTTGTGGGGTGGAAATAACGTTAATCTTTTCTCTAACGCAGAGCTTCTCAAAGTGGAGCCGCGCAGACTCCTATGGGGACCATGAGGTGTCGGTTGAAGAGCCGCAAACAAACGGAATATAAAAAAAAAAAAGTTTCTTAGTTAAATACTAAAACAATCGGAATTGGATTATACAACTTTTTTATGAATTACTAGATGTACTTCATTTTTAAGTTGCCATTTCCAATCATGTTAATTACATTATTTTTTCGTAACATTCACATATTTCCTTTTAAACAAATAATTTTATGATCAAGTTATTTGAAGCAGAAAAATATCACTCGTTATGAAATTCATATAATTTTTTTTTTTCTCCAGCTTATTATTGAAATTTTTTAATCTAATAAGTATTGTTTTAAAATCATCACAAATTGTATTTCTACAATTATACAGGATTAAAACTCATACTTAATAGGATTTCGCAACAAAAATAATGTGTGCTGTGCAGTTTAGCAGTTCTTCGAGAAGTCATTAAAACGTGAATAATTGTTATATACAGATGGAAGTAAAATGGGATTCATGAATTTAAGATGTCTGAAAAAGAGGTATTTAGTTAAGGATACATGTAATATAGGATATATGAAGGATATATATGTAGTTAAGGTGAAGTTCATATGAGCTGGTAGATCGGAAAGCAAAGGAAACGATTATGGACGAAGCGTTACCTCTGGTATACCGAAAACTTCACATCGTGCATCTAAAACATTTGTAAAAAATAGTGTAGAAAATTGGGGAAAACTATGGCAAGATAGAAACAATTGTGCTGTGAAATCCAACATTTCTATGCACTACCGACCGACATTTCTTCTATTTTTTTTTTTTTTTTTTTTTTTTTGGCATTAGCATTGCGGCTATTCTGCCATTACCTTTTGTTTTATTCGGTTCTGAAGAGTATCATAGAATTAAAAATTTATTTTTATGTCTAAACTGTATTTAATTATTAAACTATAGGTTTGATTTATATTTTTTAAAATTTCTAAATAGTTGAAGGGAGCCTTTAGTATTTTATTTAGTTCATCTAGTAGAATTTTTCTCTGCTTATCATATTTTTTGCATGTCATAATCATATGTTCCGGATCCTCTTTTTCTTTGCATACATTACACAGGTTCGACTCTTTTTGGCCAATTCTTGCTAGGTATGCTCCACATATCGCATGGTTCGATCTAATCCTATTTATTGTTTTAATATCTTTTCTTGGCAGGGATAAATTATAAAACCAGGGTTTTCTTCCTACTAAAGATGTGAATCTCTTATAAAAGGTTCCTTTAGTACTTATTTCATATGACTGTTGCCAATATTTGGTTTGCTCTTCTCGAGACTTAGAGTTTAAATCGTAGGCTGGAGCCTTATGAAAAATCATAGTGCCTTCTGTATGTGCTGTTTTAGCCAAATTATCGGTTATCTCATTCTCGTGAATGCCTGCATGACCTCTAACCCAAATAAATTTTATCTGCTTATTTGCCTCATAAAATTTCCGACATCTTTTTTTCAACAGCAGTACTAGCGAAGATATGTGTGATTGGTAATTTACATTTGCCAGAACTTCAAGTACACTTCTGCAATCTGTTAGTATGGCGTATTTGTTGTAGGGTAGATTCTCAATGTATTCAAGAGCTTCAATAATTGCTATTAATTCTATTTCTTCTAATAAATCAATCCATGACTGGTCACGGACCATTCATTCAAGCAGTATCTATATCAACACAGACTAGTACAATCTCCAGCCCGTTTCCGTGGCATTGTGACCATACAGACTCAAGGCTATATCTTATATGAAAAGCAGTTTATAGAACGTATTACGGTCCAAACTTCATAAACCAATAATAATCCTCAACGGTAAAATCCTTGGCAGGTATCTATCAAATACAACATTAATAGCAAAAGAATATTACGAACAATTAAACAATTGGTGGCGTTGTTTTCCTCTAGTGCAATTTTACTGAACACTTTTTTAATTTTAATTTTTTTTTTTTTTGGCAACTTTTCCTATAAAGGCATCACAACTAACCATACATACAGAGACCTCGCTTTTGTTTGAATTAGTTTTCCGAGTAAATTCATTCTATCATTTCGGCTTTGGGGGGGGAGGAGTAAATTTATGCTTTCTACTAAAAATGTAGGTTTTATGAAGTTTACTTTCTGCCATTCATGTATCTTGAAGATAACTAAACATCTAGTAAGAATTATAAGGTAGAACAGAATTAATCAATTATATCTACGTAAATTGCAGTAAGAAAAGAAAGAAACCAAGAAGGGATTGAAATCAATAATTATTATTTATATTTTGTAAAACAAAATCATATCACGAGTTTGATTTTTATATTTTTTGTGTACAGAAATTTTTTATTTATTTATATTATGATTGGACTTATTATTTTCTAGTCAAACTATTATAAATAATGGTTATTCCATGAGCGGAAAATTATCCTCTCACAAATAAAACTGAATTTCATTAATTAACACAAAAAAAACGAAATTTTATGACTGTTCGAAATGACATCAATTTTACTTGCTAAAATTTTTCCAGTAATCCAGTAAATGGTAAATTTAGATGAACAAAATACATGTATCTGTACCAAAATTTTTTATATTTCTAAAAGTTTTTAATTAATTTACAAAATCAAATTCTTATTTTTAACAACAACACCCTTTAGTTTCTTTAAAAAAATTATATACTTATTATTGAATAATACATAATTAATTAACTAAAACTAATTAAAATAAATTTATGAAGAATTTAATTTTTTAAACAGTAACCTGCTCTAAATGTTTAGACACCGAGAGGGTTAATTCAATATGAATTTATCTAATAAAATCGCAGGAAAGGGTCTTAAAGGGTGACCATTTATTTACTTTTATATTAAAAAAAAATCATAGATTTTTAAAAAATATCTATACAAAAAATAACTCTCATTTATCAACTCATAAAGTACAAATTTTTTTTAAAAAATTTATCCTAAAATTAGTGGAGTAGTTAAAGTGATTTTTACTAACGCGAATTAATTAACTAATCACAATTATATATTTCTAATAATTCAATTTAGCTCAATTTCGAAAATCTGACGTTTAAAAAAAAAAAATAAATAAATTAGTATTTACATAATTTGGCTTTAAGAGAAGACATGTGGCTATTGTCTAGTATCCCTCCTAAAAAAAAAAAAAAAAAAATTATATATATATAGAGAGAGAGAGAGAGAGAGAGAGAGAATAAAAATATTCCTAAATATTTATGTTGTAGACAGTGAGGGTGGCGCAGAAGTGAGAGGGGGCACTTAGGGGCGTATCCTGGGCCGAGCGAGTCGTAGTTTTACACTCTGCTGCAGCCACTCAACTGACACTTACTCATGAGCTACATCTATTCGTACGCCCAATATCCATATTCTCACGGTGAGTTATATTTCATTTTATTATAAATTGCTAGTTTTTATTGCTACCATCATTTTATCCTAATCAAAGTTTTAATTTTTTTTTTTTAAATATTTGGTATGATACCCTCATAAGATTCCTTCTTCTTAATGCGTTTTTTTTTTTTTTAGTTACTCGGCTTTTTATAGGCTTTATAAAAAGAACAATAGATTGGCAATTTTTGGTTGAAAATCGTGAACAAAAAAAAAAAAAAAATATGAACCGACGTAAGATCTTAGAGATACCTCCACTAGAAGTACACAAAATATCCTGGGAACCTGTTTTCGAGAAAAGCGCGAAAAACTATAAAAAAAAAAAATCAGAAAATTCGCACCTCCAGTTGATGGATTTTGATCTGAACATTTCGTGTCAAAAATCCCCTTTTGAAATTTGAAACCATCGTAGTTAGTACTTTCCTCTTAACAGTTGCTGTAAGATTTTTATTTATTCGTCCCGTTATTATGTAGTTACAAATTTTCACTTATAATTACCTAAAAAAAATGTATCCTTGTATAAGAAAAATTATACTCATAATCAACTATACGGTAAATCAATTTTTTTAAAACTCAGAATTTTGGCCCAACATTAAATTCTTATTAATATCATATAGACGATAGAAATCGTGTAATCTATTGAAATAGCACTTTAGTGGAAAGTTTATCGTCATCCATTTCCCACCAATAAACCTTGAATGAATTTTACTGGTAAATTGTTTGAGATAAAACAAATAAATCAAATGTTTAGTTGATATTTACCAAGTTTATAGAAAATCCTTGGAGTCTTTTTCGAGAAAATCCCGAGAAAAAAAAAATGAAAAATTCTATTCGATAAAGTGGTACTTTCGAAAAATAGATTTTGATAAATACCTTATCAACACCAGTTTTTAAAAAGAAATTTACGCCACATTAAAGAAATAAAAAATTTAAGCGTGCTACGATTTTCCGGTCATGATTTTATACTTTATGCATTCACTGGTGAATCATTTGGGTACTGTATAATTTTTTTTTGTTTTTTCTAATTTGGTTCTCTAGAATCTACTTTTATAAAAGACATTTGCATTTTCAAAAGACCGTGTAAGACAGATAAAATGGTGCAATATTGGGTCCCTGCTACAAAGACTTCATAATTTCTATCCGATTATTCAATCTAAAGTTCAGAGTTAACAGCACTGCCAAGAATTGAAAAGCTCAAAGTTATGATAACCAATTTTAGAATAAAACATGCAATATAAAAGGATATCAAATTTAAACTTTTTCGTTTTTTTGTTGTTTTAAATTAATCACATATTTAGGAAACTCAATTAGATGAATAATTTCTATCAAAATTTAATTTTTCAAAAATTTCACCACATTAAATGAATCCTTTCTTGGAAAAGTATTTCAAATAAAAATTGTAATAGCTATTTCATTGGATTACTTGATACACCAAGTTTAAAGAAAATTGTTGCACTCATTTTCGTGAAAAACCGCAACAAAAAAAAAAAATGAAAAATCTGTTCAGTAAAGGGATTTCAGATTATAAAATACTAAATTCTAAGATGAAAACTTAAAGTGAAATACTAAGTTTCAGGTTTCTAGGATTTTTCATTTTTTGAGTTGTGCTGACCGCACACTCACAAATACCAGTTTCTAAAAACCACTTTTCTAGACTCAGGGGACCTCAGAATGTGCATTTCCTATGAAAATTTAACATGACCGCGATACTACCATTTTATTTTCTCTTACAGCACTAAAAGAAAATAAAAAAAAAAAAAAACAAATCAGTAAATTGACGCTTTCGGTTGACGGGTTTTTAAAAGAAATTTACGCTACCTTAATTATCAAATTTGAAACGTTCTACAATTTTTTACGGTCATGACTTACTATATTTTATGAATTTAAAGGTGAATTTCTATGGTAATCGTGCCAAATTTTCTATATCGAGTTTTCACCGGAAATATCCGTTTTGAGGTCCCTCCCCTGAGTCCAATAAAGTGGTTTCTAGCACATGGTCTGTGTGTATGTATGTATGTATGTGAACAGCATAGCTCAAAAACGAAAAATCGCAGAAAGTTCAAACTTGATATTTCGTTTGGGTATCACCGTGGGATCTGACAGTAGGTCAGCGGTCAAAATTCCTCAATTGGAAGTACCATTTTTCTAAATAGTTTTTCCATATTTTTGCAATTTTTTCCAAAATGGCTCCAACGATTTTCTTTAAACTTGTTATATCAACTACACATAAAAGATTTACAATTTTTATGTGTAACATTTTTCCGGGAAAATGCATTTAAGGGCACTTTTGGAGCAGGGAATGGGGTGGGTTGTCCTCTAAAGTGCTATTTCAGTTTATTACACAATTTATCAGCTAAATAATATTAATTAGAATTAAATATGTTGTTGAAATTCCGAGTTTGAAAAATCGGATGACCGGAAGTGCATTTTTACAGAAATGTATTTTTCAGTTTTCTGGTATTTTCAAGAAAACGGCTCCAACGATTTTCTTTAAACTACGAATTGAACTGCACATATAAAGAGCTACAACTTTTATTTGAAACATTTCTCCTGGTGAAATTTAAAGGGGCTTTTGAGCCAGGGGTGGTGTTATATTTTTTTTTCTAATGTGCTATCATAGTTGATTATACAATTCTACCATCCAAACAAAATTAATTAGAAATAAGTAGAGGGCCAAAATTCCGAGTTTCAAGAAAATTAGTAAACCGGAAGTGCGCTTTTATTGAACTTTTTAGTTTTCGACGAACTCCAAGGAATTTCATCAAATTTGGTACACAAACTATAAAATTTGTCAATTTGGTACAATTTTGAAAACTGTAGTAAGAGAAAGTCGTGTGAGTGTTTCACACCAGATTTTTTTATTTGGTAATCTAGACGTTTCCATGTATTTTATTAAAAAAAAAAAATTTTTAATTATTTGATTAGATTAGAAACTGGACAACTATACATTACTAAGTATCAGAGACATTTTCCGTGATAGCCTGCTTCTTTTTGTGGTCATCGACCGGTTTCGGGCGTTCGCCCATCATCAGAATGTTTTTGTTAAACAGTGTAATAACATAGACTTGCTCAGAGCAAATACAGTTGATATACTCAGTGTATCAGTTGATACACTATTTGCTCTGTGCAAGTGTATGTTATTGCACTGTTTAATAAAAACATCCTGATGATGGGCGAACGCCCGAAACCGGTCGATGACCACAAAAATAATCAGGCCATCACGGAAAATGTCTCTGATGCTTTCCAGTTCTGCGGAATCAACCACCACAACAACTATATATTACTAAGTTGTTACAAAGATTTTTACGCATAAAAACCGTTTTATTTAAAACTAAATACAAAAACGGTTTACTTAAATTTTATTCTTCAAAATAGAAACCTTCATTTTCTTCAACTACCTCTCTGCAAGTATTTTATTTTGTGACCATATAGTTTTTTTTTTTTAAGCGAAAAATTCCAAGCATCCTCCTAAACGTTACTGCTTCATAATTTTCAAAGTCCCGTACTTGGAGAAAATAAACCGCCGTGGAAAAGACCGTGTATTATTCAAATGATACAATATCGTCCGTGGCTATGCTATAAAGATTTCATAAACTCTATCCGGTTGTTCAGTCTACAGTTCAGAGTCAACAGCTTTGCCAAGAATTGAAATGCTCAAAATGCAAACCTCAACCAAAGCTACTATGAAAGGATCAGGTGTATCTAATTGTTGGTTTATCGACCAGGAAGTTTCCATAAAAACACCAAATAATTTTAAAGTGTTTTTTGTTTCAAACCGGACGTTTCGGCAATCATTGTTTGCCATCTTCAGGGGCTCTCTTAAAGTAAGAGAAGTTTGGAAAACTTGTCATAACATCTTTATAGTTATAATAATAATAGGTAATAGTAGTAATAGGTAATAGTAATAATATATATATATTATTAAATATATGTTATATATTAATATTATTATATATATAGTAATAATACTAGATAACTACAGACATAATCGAAAATATTATAATAAGTTTTCAAAACTTCTCTTACTTTAAGAGAGCCCCTGAAGAAGGAAAACAATGTTTGCCGAAATGTCAGGTTTTAAATAAATTTGGTACTTTTTTTTGCAAACTTCCTGGTCGATAAGCCAACTAACTAATAGATACATCTGATCACTTCTAACGGCCAACAATTGCTCCAATTTGATATATTATGAAAAGCGTGACTTTCTTTTACCCCGAATCTATGGTCTATCCACTTTTTCCGTACTATCCTCTTTGGATTACTTGTTTGTTTATTCTTTACCAAAATGGTTATCATTTGAATTTTAAAACAAATTTTTACACTCACCAACCGGCTGTTTTACTTGGCGCTGATAATTCACATAGATCTGAATCTTGGGCTTGAATTACGGATATGTAGTTTTTTCGGCTCACCATGACTTTTAAAGCCAATACGGTAGATAATACTCGGACGGTCCAACACGAATCCCTGCTTCACACATTCGGAGCAATTTCTTATCATTGACATCCGAATGAAAACTTGATCTTGGCCTATCTTGAAGGCTAGTGTCCCAACTTTTAAAACGTTTGAACCACCCCCTTCTCCTTCCGCAACACGAATTTCTTCGCCTGCCGCCATTATTTTTAGTCCTTTTTTCCAATAATGTCACAGAAGACCTCTTATATTTTTGCTTCGGACATTTTGATTGTATAATATACAAGATACTCCCTCCATCACTTAACGACTGAGTTCCATTCCCACCTGTTAGTTGTTAAGCGAGTAACTTATTCATGTCTATTTAGAAAATAATATTGGAAACAAATTTGAATTTAAAAATTTTTACTTTAATGTTTTATTAATCAATGAAAATAACGATTACATTATGAAAAAGAAATTGTAGCCCTTTATATGTGTAGTTCACATTCCTAGTTTAAAGAAAATCGTTGGAGCCGTTTTCGAGAAAATACCAGAAAACTGAAAAATACATTTCAATTAAAACGCACTTCCTGTCATCTGATTTTTTTAAACTCGGAATTTCAACAACATATTTAATTCTAATTAACATTATTTAGATGAAAGAATTGTATAGTTGACTTAAATAGCAATTTAGAGGAAAACCTAACCCCACCTCTCCCCCAAAAGTGCCCTTAAATGAATTTTTTCAGAGAAATGTTTCAAATAAAAATTGTAGATTTTTGTATGTATAGTGGATATAGCAAGTTTGAAGGAAATCGTCAGGGCCATTTTTGAGAAAATCGCAAAAAAGTGAAAAAACACGAAAATGAAAAATAAAGTAGTACTTCCGGTTGAGGAATTTTGACAGATGATCTACTGTCGGATCTCATGGTGATACGTAAGCGGAATATCAAGTTTGAACTTTCTACGATTTTTTTGTTTTTGAGCTATGCTGTTCACATACACACACAGACACACGCACACAGACCATTTTCTACAAACCACTTTTTTGGACTCAGGTGACCTCAAAACGGATATTTCCGGTGAAAACCCGGTATCAAAAATTTGACAACAATAAATAAATCACTCCGCCTACTCTACCCAACTATTGTTAATCCTTCTAGTTAATGCCGCGGATGCAAATTTACTGTAAGCTTCATAAGCGAACTTGTTTTCCAATAACAGACGAATCGGCCCATATGAAATCCAATGTTTCCCCACAAATGCACTCTTAAGCCTTCGCGTATGAATGGCAGTCAAACAGTATAATATGTTCCGGGATTCACGCTCTCCACAGTGACACCGAAAATCATTCACAAGCCCCATATCATACCACTTTCCACTTAAAAGACCCATGCTATTATCACCAGTCGCGCTACAGCGTATGAGAAACTCTGAGGGAACTACTCTCCTGCCTCCAGCAGCATCAGGAACAAAACGAAGGTTGTCCTGCCCTTACTCGAAGAAGCCCAACGAGATTTCCATTTCTCCAGTAAATCCTCATCTATGTTTATTTCTCCTGTTGGAACTAGTACAAATACCGAACATAATTACATTTTAGTTAAATAATGTATATTTCTTTCAACGTATTTATATAAATAAATCTTTTTTGCCGGACATAGGCCAGCGTTTGCTGCCCACAAATTTTCCAATATTTGTGACAGAGAACAATCTTCATGATGGCCAAAATATCTTGTATTAGTTAATCTTGATCTGTAAATTCTTTTGTTTATTTTCATGTAGGAAAATAGTTATTGTTCCACATGAATACGTAATCCCAAAGCAGCGTAATATTTGTGCAGGAAACTTTTTTATTATTGTTGATAACTTTATCTCAACAAAAAAAAAATTCTTGGAATTCTTACCAGATTTGTTGGGACTCCAGGGGTCTTCAAAACGTGTATTTCTGGTGAAAACTTAATATCGGGAATTTGACTTGATTATATACATCTTTCACTAAGTAGTAAGAGAAAATAAAAATGCTGTAGGAGAAAGTCATGTGAATGTTTCACATCAGACTAGGAATAAGAGAAAGTATTTTTAATATATTAGTTGGGATCTTATAATAAGATTCCTTTACAAAAATTGTATGCATTTCAGTTTCAGGTCGGTTAGCAGTCTGAAAAAAAAAAAATACGATTAGTATAAAGTGGTTTATTTAGCGATGAGATACTTGAATGTAGTCTGCTAATCAGAAATGTCGGGTATCATTGAAGTAACATTCGTAAATACCTATATATTTTTAAAGCATTTCTAAATACAATGAAAAATTTGAATACTATGGAATTATAGCTATTCAATGGAGTGTATAATCATTAAAATATTGAATTTTATTGAAGTATTTAAAGGAATTGACATTTAGAGATATTTGATCAATTTGCTACTAGAATGAGCTAGTGTAGTCGTATAACTTCTACCAGACAAATTATGCAAACGTTCAGCATTTTGGCGATTCCCCGTGAAAAAAACGACATTTTTTATTTTATTTTATTTATCTTTCACAGGAATCGTGCCCCATCAGTTAAGTCTGGTTAATGTACAATATTTCAATAATAATTAAACAAAATAAATAATATTTATAATGAAATACCGGCAAAAAAATAAAGTCTGGTGTGAAACATTAAACGACTTTCTCTTAACCAGTTTGCATAGATACCAATAATAAATAATTATTTTAAATAATATATTAAACATGTGCATCCGAAATTATGATAAGATAAAAAAAAAATTCTGATGTGAAACACTCACACAACTTTCTCTTACTCCAGTTTTCAAAATTGTAATTGACAACTTTATAGTTAGTGTAAGGGGGAGCGGGTGGAACCAGAGAGCAAGACACAATTTAAAATAATATAATTTATAATTTAAAACTTATTACCTACAAATTTGACGAACAATTAAAATATAATAAAATTACTGAATCAATAGAAATTGCTTAAATTAACTTACAACTACCCAAACTACTTGATATTAACTCTAAACTTGGCTACGACTATGCTTAAAATTTATACCCCCAATACCGGCCACCTCAATACCCCCAAGGACAACTGTGCAGGTACTCACCAATTACCCCACCTACCAAGCATGCCGGGTTCTTCCTTTTTCTCTTTTAACTCTTACACTGCCACACTCGCACACCATTTTGTGGTTTCACACAGAAAGACCGACACACACCAAGGTAACAAACGAGCAAACGATTGTTATCCCCTCCCCCATGCTTGGTCAGCACTCTTTGTCAGTGTTGAGCACTGCTACAGTATTTATTTTATAATTTTACAATTAACAGAGCCCAACTACAGAAATACGACTACATTATTATTCCCCTATTCAGCAATGTTGAAACATTGCTCAATAACCACTATTTTACATCACACACTTCACAATTTCCTTACATCACCCTCCTCCCCTTTTTGAGAGTGGTGACTACGTCACCCACACTCTACACCTTCACTCACTCAGGCTGCTGACAGATACTCGGCGGATGACCTCGCGCTCGGTCGCTGGGACGCTGTCCTGCTGTTTGTTGACGGGTCCCCGCAAGACTGCGACGGGTGCCCCTGCTGTAGTCGGCGGCTCCATCTCCTGCTCGAGGTGCTCCTATACAGGCCGCCCCTGCTAATCCGGCGATGCTCAATAACAGCAAGGAGCAACCTGCGCCTAGTCCCCACCGTCTATAGGCTATTCTGCTGCGGCTCTCGATGTGGATTTGGTCTACGGCTGCGATTAAAGCGTCAAGCTGGGCTTTGTCCGCCTCGAACGCGCCAGGAACCAGTTGCCCACGTTCCTCTAAAACTGCTTCGACCTCGTCTCTGGCAAGGGTACGGCTTCCCTTCACTCCCCGCATCTCCAGGAGGGGTAAGGACAAAGAGGTGGTAACTCGCCTCCCTAAATCCAGGTGCGTGGTCTTGCGGCCATTTGGGAAGAGACGATAATCCTTGGAGTGAAGTAGGCAGCCATCCCTTGCTGCCACTCCGCCGACTTCGTATATGTTCGCCTCAATCACGAGGGTATCATTTGCCCCCTCGCACTGTGATACTAGTCGTGTTGCTTCCGGGGCATTCTAAATCCAGCTTTCTCTCTCAATGTTCCAGATCCAGGAGGGTCGATGTTCTCCATTAGCGTAGATCAAGTACACTAGGTCAACGCTTTTGCATGTTCTTTAGTAGTCGTCCTCTGCGACACTTAGACACTTGCCCATTGCCGAGGTGGTCTAATCGTCCCGGTCGGTGCTCAGCAAGAGGTAGTCCTTGAGTACGGTTGTGTTGGGGTCCCTGGCTGGCACAACGCCGACCTCATATAGCCAGAACCTGTGGCCGTGTGAAGCAGAGGTAGGCCTACAAACATCTATTTTGTACATAGGGCACCCACCGGTCCCAATCCGAGCCATCCCTTCTTGTATAACACGCTAGACTGTTGAGGCGTCCGGTGCATGCGCTCCAGGCGCCCGTTACATTGAGGATGATAAGCAGTAGTGAGCAGACGGGAGATCCCTAGCGTCCTGCACGTCTCGGCCAGTAGTTGCGATGTGAAGTTAGTTCCTCTGTCAGTGAGTAGTTTTACTGGGGCCCCATGTCGCGCGATTATCTGTTTCATGAAGACCGAACTTACTGTTTCTGCCGTTTGGTCTTTAATCGGAAATGCTTCCGCATAGCGAGATAGATGGTCTTGTTCCCCGTGCCTTCCGCAGGCGTTAGTGGTCCCACGATGTCCATTGACACCATTTCCATGGGTTCACGCGGCTGAAACGGCTCCCCCAGAGGGCCACGCAGCCCCGCAGGGGTTTTTCTTTCCAGACAGACTCTACACTGCTTCACCCAATCATCGCAATCTCGATTCCATCCTACCCAGTAGTAAATTGCCTGCACCAACGCTTTTGTCCTTTCCTTGCCCTGCCCAGGGAGAGGAATGGCATTCCTCGAGGACTTTAGTTCTCCATTGTTAAGGCACCACCAACCTCCAGGCCTCTTCGGGGTGTCGCCGGTAAAACAGGAGACCCCTCTCGTCCCGCCTAAGCCTGTCGGAAGATGTCCTGAGCAACTCCGCGCAACTACTATCCTCCCTTTGAGCTTGTACCAGCTCCTCCGTCGGCCCCAGGTGAGCCACAAGGGGGACCTTTGCCACGTATCGACTAAGCGCATCCACATTGCGATGGTTACGGCCGGCCTGTGGACTACCTCATATTCATATTCCTTCAGTCTTAGCTGCCATCTGGATAGTCGTGATGGAGGATTAGTGACCGTCAGGAGCCAGCGTAGCGCGGAGTGATCCGTCACTAGTCGAAATATAGAAATACTGGTCGCCCATACAGGTAACAATGAAAGTGGTGTACTCCCCAGATAACAGCGAGCATTTCTAACTCGGTGGCGCTGTGTTTACATTCCGCGTCGTTTAGCTGTCTGCTGGCGTACGCTATCGGACGTTTGGCACCCTCATGTTCCTGGCTTAGGACGGCCGCAACGGCGGTTCCCGAAGCATCCGTTGCCAGAATAAACGGTTTGGAAAAATCTGGGTACACCAGTACTTGTTCCCCACAAATCGCATCCTTGAGGTTCCGGAAGGCGTTTTCTACCTCCTCACTCCATTCGAACGACCGGTCTTTCTTGGTCAACTGGATGAGTGGGCGGGCCAGATCAGCAAAATTCTGAATGAAGCGACGATAATATCCTACTAACCCTAGAAATGCCCTCACTTCTTTAACCGAAGTCGCTCTAGGGTAGCGCTGCACAGCCTCTATCTTGTTAAGGGTCGGCTCTGACCCCTTCGGCATCAACCACATGACCCAAGTATTGCACTCGGGGTGATGCGAACTGGCACTTCTTAAGGTTTACCTTTAAGTTTGCTTCGACTAACTTATCGAAAACCCCGGCCCGTCGCTGCAGGTGTTCATCCATCGTGGACCCATGCACAATTACATCGTCCTAGTACACAAAACAAGTGGTCCCTTGAGATCCGCCAGTAGCCGATCCATCAAAAGCTCGAAGGTGGCTGGAGCCCCAGCTAACCCGAAGGCCGTATATAATCCGTTTATAATGATAATGGCCCTCTGGGGTAGAAAACCCGGTCTTCCATTGGTCCTCTTTCGCCACCTCTATCTGATGATAGCCGGAGGCTAAGTCGAGGGTAGTGAAATATCGACTCCGCCCCAGACTCTTCAAGGTTTCCTGGATAATCGGCAGGGGGTAAGCAGGGACCTTGGTAACGGTTTAACCCACGAAAGTCGGTACAAAACCTGTCTTTCTTCTTGACTAGCACCACCGGCGCCGCCCAGGGGCTTTCCGAGGGCACGATTATATTCTCTGATGCTTCGTAAGTAGAACTTCCTCTTCTCCTACGTTGACGACACGAATCCTCGCCCTTCCACCTCTAACTTTGTCTAGTGTCCTACCAACTTTCCACAGAACGTTGGTTCCCTGCGTCTCCGGTTCTATCTCTTTTCCCTCTAGCACTTTGTCCACCATGACCTCTAGCAGCTGCTCTCTACGCGGCCCCATTGCCGCTTATGTGCGCAACGAGCCACACATACTATTTCATCACCATGATGCGCCCAGTCGTCCTCCTGAAGGGGTCTACTGTTCGCTCCGTATCACTACTCTTTCTGTGCCCTTCCCCCAGATCCCTACCATCGTGTACAGCGTGACAGCAATCCTCCTGCTGAAGGGGACTACCTTGTAACTCCAGTCTACCATTCGCTAACACCATCTCGCTTCTTCGTACCGCTAATTCCCGGGCATCCACTACCCATCCTAGTGCTGCCACAGCGTTTATTCCTAAAATGCCATCCCCTTTTATGTCGACGTCGGCAATAATCATATCCATTTCTACCGGTGCATTGCCGTTTTCAATCGTCACTCTTTGCTGGCCGTATACTACCAACCTACCCCCGTAACCCCTTGGGCTTCCACATTAGCCCCTTCAACCCTAATGCCCTTAATAGGCCTTCGTAAAATGGATAGACCCGCCCCCGTGTCAACCAGCATCTCCCGGGTCTCTCCTGAGATTAGCACCGGTACTGTAATGAAATGGGGGTAGCCACTCCGCACATTCGTGATTTGGTGTTGGGACTTTACCCTAGAGCCCCTTCCATCGGACCAGTTGCAAGGGGCACGGTTTTGGGGCCTCCCGGTTGATCGCTTCCTTCGCTGTCTCCCTAGGGTCCGCTACCTCCGGCTGAGGGCTTCCCTGCCATCTCTCTCGACAATTCCTGGCGAAATGACCCGCTTGGAACACCGGTAGCACACTATCTTGTCAGTTCCCCCCCCCTGCAGGGGTATAGGGGCGCTCGGCGACTTCTAATCGTGGAACAACCGTACACTCCCGGGCGAAATGGCCCTCCCATCCACACCGGTAGCACCTCAGTAAACCGCGAGTCGAGGTCTTGGGCACCGCGTAGACCTCCCGTTCTACTGGACCCTCCTGGAAGCCCTGTTCGGCCTGTTCAACTACGGCAGCTCTCCTTATTGCTTCTTCCAACGACGTCGGCGGATTATAACGCAGCTGCCGCCCTGCCTCCCCGTGAAGCCCCTTAATAAAGGCGGCTAAAACAGCGGTATTCATGTGGTTGCGTTCTCATCATTGTTCGGTCGCGACCCCTGGCTTTGTGAAGGCTCTCTCCCCCAGATTGCGGCACCTATCCGCGAATTCCCGCACTGGCTCCCGCCGTCCCTGGTTGAGCGAATTTAGGGACAGTAGGTACTGCGCCGGAGAGAATAGGTCCTGGAATCTCTCTAGCAGGACCCTCCGATAGTCCTTAAAGGTGGCGGTCTCACCTTGCAAATCCGCTAAGACATAATGTTGCCGGGTCCGTGGTTTTCATTCGGCAAATCAGTCGTTTGTCAGCATCCGTCCAACGCCCGCTATCTGCCACCATTTCGAATTCCTTAAGGAACTCCGCCACTGGTGACGCGGTGGTGTCTCCCGACCATGATTTGATGAGGGTCTGTAGCGACAGATCCCGTTTAACCAACACTTCTCCTGGGGGCCCCCCGGATGTCGACTGGTTCCCCTCTAGCATGGCCTCGGCTTTCCTACTCGCTTCTAACCGCTTCCTTTCCTCTTGTAACGCAGCACGCTCACTTTCTCTCTTCTCGTACTCAGCGTTACGGAACCGCAATTCCTCCACCTCCTTACTAAGCTTTTCCATCGCCGGGTCCGTGGTGGGCATGTCAACTGCGATGTTCCCAGGGGCGGAAATGGGAGAAGAAAAAGAAAAAGGGAGAAGGAAAAAATGAATAAATAAATAAAAACATAAAACTAAAATTATTAAGTAGATAAAACAGAAAATATATTAAGGATTCTCTCTCTCTCTACTGACAAGTAAACAATAAACGTTTACGTGTAGCTATGGCAACCTGTACCAGCCGGCCAGTGACCCGTTCTTGATCCCCCAATACAATAACCTGCGTCATGAGGACTGCTTCCTATTTATATTTAATATGTTTATAATTAATTCATCGTTTTATAAAGGTGAAAACTACACTAAACTTAAATAATAAAATTTTCGAGTTTTCCCCGAATTCTTCTTTTAACTGGTTTAGGCTGCGCGGCCCCCTTTTCGACTACGGTCAGCTACCGATGCTGTACCCGCGACTGTGCCCCACTACAATACCGGCGCCGACCGATTACACATTCCCGCTCTTCGTTAGCTTCCCCGCTTCGATAGCTCTATAGCCGCTGGGTTCTTATTTATTTATTTTATTATATAAATTATAACATCCCACTTCTGACAGCAAAAATGTAAACTGGGAGCGGGTGGAACCAGAGAGCAAGGCACAATTTAAAATAATGTAATTTATAATTTAAAACTTATTACCTACAAATTGACAAACAATTAAAATATAATAAAATTACTGAATCAATATAAATTGCTTAAATTAACTTACAACTACCCAAATCCAATGTTTTGGATTTATGGTATGGTTATTAAACCTAGGTTGTTATATGCGGCTGTGGTGTGGTGGCGCATTGAGATAAGATCCGCTAGACTGCTGCTTGAGGATATTCAACGCTTGGCTTGTCTGGCGGTGACCGATGCGATACGGACCACGCCAACAGCTGCAATGGAGACTTTATTGGGAATTCCACCGCTCTTTGTAGAGGTGAAAACTGTGGCAATGAAAGCCTGTTATAGAATTAAACAGGCAGGTTTTTGGCAGGGTAAGCGATATGGTCATTCTACCATTCATCGCGAGATGCTTTTGAAGGTTCCTGTTACAGGTTTTCCTTCTGATAGAATGTTGAAGACTTTTGTTTTCGAGCATTCTTACAGTGTCAGGTTACCCTCTAGGAAAGATTGGTCATAGAATGGCGTGATACCTGATAATTACTTCCGGTGTTACACGGACGGTTCCAGAATGGATGGTAGGTCTGGAGCTGCGGTCTATTTTGAGACCGGAGATCATTTGGCAGTATCTCTTGGTGAATGGACCACGGTCTTCCAGACTGAGGTTTATGCTATTCTTTGTTGTGTTTTGGATGAGAGGGTACGTAACACTAACTTAAAAGGTGTTTGTATCTGCTCGGACAGCCAAGCTGCGCTGAAGGCGCTGAGTTCATGTGTCTTCACTTCCAGGTTGGTGTTAGAATGTTCTAAAAGACTGGAAGAGCTTTCTTCTCTGAAGGATGTGCTTCTAGTCTGGGTGCCAGGTCACATGGGAATTTTTGGGAATGAGGAGGTGGATAGGTTTGCCAAATTAGGCGCCTCTCTTCCTTTCATTGGTCCCGAGCCTGCTGTTGGCGTGTCTTCTGGCACATGTCTGTCAGGCTTCCAGACATGGACAGCTTCACAGCATTCATCCTTATGGATGAGCTCAGTTGGTTTTCGGCAGTCCAAAATGCTCATCGGGGGTCCGGACAAGGCCATTAGTGAGACGTTGCTGTTTTTCACAGAGCTGGCTGGTTGGATCTCTTGCTGGACATTGTGGTTTAAGGAGACATCTCAACATAATGGGGCTCATGACGGATCCATTTTGTAGAGTCTGTGAGACACAGGAGGAAACACCCGTGCATCTTATGACTGATTGCCTGGGTTATGAGGATATTAGGTTCAGGACCTTTGGTCGGAATAGGATGTCTGTGGAAGAGCTTAGGCTATTTCCGCCTCAGGTTATTGTCCAATTTATTCGGACTGCGGTTAATCTTAGATGGATTAGATCCGGGTCTGGATTTTTGGTCTAGACCCGGTTTGTTGTTGTTTTTCTTCGGTAGCTATATGGGCCCAGTGAGGCTTTGGATAGCGTAGGGTTCGGTCCCTCCCCACAGACAAATAATAATAATAATAAATAGCAAATTAAATAAAATTCGTCAGTGTTTTTATGGAGAAAAATCACATAAACTAAAAAAACCTGTTCAGTAAAAGCAAACTTCCGGTTTACTAATTCTCTTGACATTCGGAATTTTGGCCATCTATTTATTTCTAATTAATTTTGTTTAGATGGTAGAATTGCATAATCAACTATGATAGCACTTTAGAGGAAAACACAATCTCACCTCTCCCCATAGAAGCTCCCCTAAATGATTTTACCGGAAGAAATATTTCAAATAAAAGTTGTAGCTCTTTATATGTGTAGTTCACATTCTTATTTTAAAGAAAATGGTTGGAGCCATAGTGATTCATTCGTTTATAACTGTACAGTTTAAAGGAAATCGTATTTGTGGTTTCAGAGATAATTCCAAAAACTCAAAAACCTATTCTGTAAATTGTACTTCCGGTTATCCAATTTTCTCCAAATTTGAAATTCCACTAATCCTCCTAATTTACCTAAATATTTACCATACATTATACTTAAGTGGTACTTTAGAGTTTAGAGTAAAGCTTAACGTTGCTGTTCCCCTAGAAACCAGTAAAAATCAATTTTTGATAGTTAATATACTAAGTTTAAAGTAAATCGTTGCAGCCATTTTTAAGCAAATCGCGAAAAACAGAAAAAAACTGTTCTGTGAAGTCGTACTTTCGGTTGCTGGATATTTGACAAAAACTTTGTCATATGTGGGTGGTAGTATCTAAAGGTATAATACCAAGTTTAAGGTTCCTCCAAGTTTTGTTTTTTACATAATTGGGTTAAAAGACTTCAAATCATCTTTTTAAAAGTATTGGATCGTGTCAAATTTCCAAAAATTAACTTTCCACCGGAAATACATATTTTGAGGTCCTCTGAGTTCGTAAAAATGTTTTTTTACGAATGGTTTATATGTGTGAGTGTGTTTAAACAAAATATCTCAAAAACGAAAATTCGCAGAAAGCTCAATTCTGATATACCGTCTAGGTACTACCAGTGCATTTGAAACAAAGATTTCGGATAAATCCCATCAGTAGGAAGTGCGATTTTCTGCGAAAACGGCTGCAATGATTTTTTTTTGAAGAGAATTGGTTAACCGGAGGTACAATTTTACAGCGTTAAGTTTTTGAGTTTTTTGTAATTATCTCGAAAACCACAACAACGATTTCCTCTAAACTAGGTATGCTAACTTTACAAATATAAACCTATTACTTTTATTTGTTACATTTTTTCCAATAATAATTGATTTTAAATAGTTTTGCAGAATTTGTGACTTTGAATTTCAAATTTATGTGGTTGCTTTTGTTATTATTGGTGCGCTCTTCACTTCTCTACCTGCTTGGATTGGTAGGTTGGCATTTGTCCCTCCCAGCCACCTTTATATTTGTGTTAGGATAAATGAGCAATATTTGAAGTTTAAAGGAAATTTGTCATTTTATATACAGGGTGACCAGAGTTATATGCTCCACCCACTTTTTTTTTAAACGGCGAGAAATTTCGAAAAAATAGAAAACACGTATTTAATCATTTTTAGTCTAGTTTATTTTCAGTGATTGATCCATTTTTTTATACCCCAATATCCCGAGATACAGCATCCAACTTTTTTTTTCAAATGGAACATTATATTTTTTTTTGCATATTTTTATAGTAATTGAGCCTCTAAAAAAAAAAAAAAAAAATTTAAAATCGGTTAGGTTTTTCAAAAGTTATGGTAATTTAAAATATGAAAAACAAATTTCAGTTTAATGTCAAAATTACCTTATTTTTTCTTTAAAGAAGCTCTTCAAACTGGGCACCATCAACGGATAGGCAAGCCAAAGCTCTGGACTCCCACGCTCTGTTTGTAGCAGCACTTAGGTGGCAAAGTCAACATCTAGGCAGGCTAGAGTTATTCGACGTTCCATATCTTCGACTGAAGGCACGGGATTAAGGTTACTGTACACTTTATTTTTTAGATATCCCCACAAAAAATAGTCCATTGGGGTTAAGTCCGGAGGTCGAGGTGGCCATTGGATCGGACCATGAGTTCCTAACCACTTTTCGTGGAAATTTCTGTCCAGGTAACGTCGAACAACTCTCGCATTATGTGCCGGGCAACCATCTTGTTGAAAATACATATCTAACCGACGTTTTAGAGGAACATCTTCAAGCAAAACTGGCAAAATGTCTCTTAAAAAAGTTAGATACCTTTCACCAGTTAAGTTCCCTCTGTAGAAGTATGGGCCGATTAGTTGGTTTCCTAAACTCCACACCAAACATTTGTAGAAAAAACAACCTAATGGCGTGTGGCGAAGGTAACTTGTGGATTTTCTTCTGCCCATATTCTAAAGTTCCAACGATTAAGAAGGCCATTGTTGGTAAACTTTGATTCATCAGTCCATAAAATTGTGCATTTTTTGTGGGGATATCTAAAAAATAAAGTGTACAGTAACCTTAATCCCATGACTTCAGTCGAAGATATGGAACGTCGAATAACTCTAGCCTGCCTAGATGTTGACTTTGCCACCTAAGTGCTGCTACAAACAGAGCGTGGGAGTCCAGAGCTTTGGCTTGCCTATCCGTTGATGGTGCCCAGTTTGAAGAGCTTCTTAAAGAAAAAATAAGGTAATTTTGACATTAAACTGAAATTTGTTTTTCATATTTTAAATTGCCATAACTTTTGAAAAACCTAACCGATTTTAATTTTTTTTTTTTTTAGAGGCTCAATTACTATAAAAATATGCAAAAAAAATATAATGTTCCATTTGAAAAAAAAAAGTTGGATGCTGTATCTCGGGATATTGGGGTATAAAAAAATGGTTCAATCACTGAAAATAAACTAGACTAAAAATGATTAAATACGTGTTTTCTATTTTTTCGAAATTTCCCGCCGTTTAAAAAAAAAGTGGGTGGAGCATATAACTCTGGTCACCCTATATAATTGTTAACAGAAGTAAGAGAAAGTTGTGAGTGTTTCACACTAGATTTTTTTTTTTTACATTTAATATTGAACATTAATAAATTAATTTTAATAGAAACAACTGCAGAATGTGAGAACGAGGAAAGATGGTGGTGGACTGGTGACGGAGCGAGCAACGCCGAAATAGAGAATAATACTGGCTGGGATAACACGGTTGGACAACAAGTTGTCAGGGTGGTTCGTAGAAGGACTACAGCTAATAAAAAGGAAAGGCGCAGAACACAGGTATTCCCAAGAAATCACCTTTAAGGATATGATTTTTTAATGGCAAGTGTAGCGGGAAGGAAGAGAATTATTAACTAATTAGGAACTTATAATTTTACATGCAAAAGGAATTAATGTAGAGATAGAGATATACAAGGATTTGTGGAGAGTGATTGAATGGGAGACATGTGGCGAAACCGGTAATTTAGACTGATGACGTCAACTCGTAGAGTGGTGACGTCAACTTGTAGACTGGTGATGTCAACTAGTTGACCGGTGATGTCGACTCGTAGACTGGTGATAGACTAATGTTCTTGACTACGATTCAATCTTCATAAATATATAATATTAAATGCAGGAAGCTTTGGGGCGGTGCTTGTTCCCCAAACACATGATTAGCCCGGTAGAAATAACGGCTTTCTCTAAGATGGCGTTGTCTTGCGTTTTGGAACGCAACTGCAGAAACCATCACATTAGTAATAAATGCTATTTAATATTAGACCAAGATCTAAAACGAATGTATATTATTACATCAGCATTACATTTTATAATTCAGATACGATTTAAATTAGATTATTAAATAATAGCTTACATTTACTAAATTCTATACTATTACTTTCGTTTATTAAAAAAGATCTATATACGGCTAGATAATACGCATATAGATCTATATGAGGCTAGATGATATCTGTATAATTCCTGTTTTTTTATTCGTTAATTAAATTATTACTTCTACGCGAGACAATAATTATAATTAAGTCTAATCAATTA
The DNA here is from genome assembly GCA_011037195.1 of Triatoma infestans. Classification (NCBI taxonomy): domain Eukaryota; kingdom Metazoa; phylum Arthropoda; class Insecta; order Hemiptera; family Reduviidae; genus Triatoma; species Triatoma infestans. The sequence goes on from JAAEAF010013891.1 coordinate 95,886, forward strand.
CCCTCTTGACTTAAAAATAACTTTAATAGGTAACTTTAATAACTTTAATAGATTTTCACCCACATCGCATTTTAATTCTTTATACTAAACAATTTTTATGTCCGTAACATTACTGCCAGAAAATGTTTCTTCAAATTCGATAATATATACGTGAACTTTGCACTTGTGTACTCCAAATCGGTATTTAGTGTAATTCATAAAATCTATAACATGGGTTGCCAACCATTTAGGAACTTCGGGTGCAACGAAGAATTTTAATTGCCTTGCGTGTGTCAGTGCTTTAGTATTATTATTTTTTTTTAAATGATTAATAAAAATATACATAATGAAATAAATAGATAAATTTTACATTTTTATTTATTTATAGTATTAGGTTTAATGAAACAAATGCTTAAAGAATGTTAATTTAAATACAAAAACTGAATACATAAAAAGAATTTAAAAATATAATTTGCATTACATAAAAAAATAAAAATTAATATATTTTCTGTCAGTTAGTTTAAAATTAAATTTGTATAAGCTTTCCAAGTTTTGACATAGATGGCTCCACATAAAGCCGCTCTGGTATACAATTGAAATCCCCACCACTATTTTGGGGGGGCAGCCCAACTAAACGTAAATAGCAGTTTTAAAGAATATTTCTTGATTAAATTGAATTAGAGTAAGAGAAAGTCGTGTGCGTGTTTCATACCTGATTATTTACTTCATAAAACATTTATTAATCATTTCTTGTTACATTGTTATATACATAGTGTTATATAATATATTTATTTATATATATTTCTTCTTCTTCTTTTTTTTTATACTTAGAGCATCAACAATGCTTTTGCCGAATTAAGAGAGTGCATACCAAATGTCCCAGCTGACACTAAACTTTCCAAAATAAAGACACTACGTTTAGCTACCTCATATATTGGCTATCTACTAGGCGTACTGGAAACAGAGGATTTCGGCCATGGATTTAAAGCAGATATCAGTCACAGCCAGCCTAAACGCGCCAGTCACCAGGTGTTCTTAATTTGATCATTTACAATATTAATCTTAATGTTTTTTTATGAGGATAACCGTAATTAATTTTTCGAAATGTTCATCAAAGTATGCCGTTTTTACATGAACAATAAAAAAAAGTGAGCTACAACAATATCTCACACAGACAATTTATCTTCTACATCCCTTATTTACTTCTTCTTATTTCTTGTAAGAGGAAGTATCGCGATTAGGTCAAATTTTCAAAAATTGAGTTTTCACCAAAAAAATAATGGGGTTTATCCAAAATTAAATGACCATTTGCCACTAAAAAAAAAAAAAAAATCAATGTTTTATTATCTTTTATGATTTTTTTTTAATGTTGAAAATATAGGTTTCTGTTGTTGTAAGCCATCTTTCTACCATCTGATGGATCCCTCGCTGATACCATTCCTTGGGTTTGGAATCAAAAAACTCTTGCACACCACTTTTAACTTCGGTGAAGTTATTAAATTTTGTACCTCAAAGGAAGTATGCCACGGATCGAAACAAATGGAAGTCGGATGGAGTTAAGTCTGGACTATAGAGGTGGGCGTATAAGAAGTTCAGTGCCATCAACTTCTTCATTTTTTCCTTAATCTGATGAGAGGTGTGTAGCCGAGCGTTATCTTGCTACAACAAAAAGGCCTAATTCATGGAAAGTCTATTGGGAACGAATTCGTAGTGAATTACTCCTTCTTAGTTCTAGAAAATGCACAACATCCACTGTTTCTCAAATTGCCCTCTTGCATCAACCGGAAATGCCTTTTGGCCTCAATCCAGCCATTGACCACGTGTCTCAGGATTTTGCCAGTGGTTCATTTTCCATCACCTATCATTATTGTTTTTTAGAAGCGCATTTCAGATGTATTTTTTTTTTTAAGAGTAGTTGGTTAATATCCCATTCTCTTGGCGGCCTGTTCAAGTGTAAATTCATGCAGGTATTATTCTACATCTCCTTTTAGTGTTTCCCATAATATGGAGATGGCGGTGAACGGTGTCTTTAGACACCGTCAGTTCTGCAACTAGTGCCCGAGAGCTTCTAATTAAATTTCACTCGTCAGCTTCCCGCAAAGCGTCATCAACGTCACATGATGGCTGCCCTCAACTTGTGTTTCTTTATAAGGTCGTATTACGCTGATCTAAGACATCTTTCCCTTCGATTTCACATTGAGTACGCATAGCTTCAGCGTATACGTTTTTTTGTTTTTTTTTTCAGTAGTATTATAAATTACAAATACATGATAAGATATAACCACGGTTTTCTAAAAGAAGCTCAAAATTGAACAGACTATTTGAAGGGGATATAATATTTATGAAACACTTTACATAAACTAAAGATGATTATATCTTTACAATAAAATGATAAAAATAGTTGCTATGTCTTCTATGTAAATTCTATATATTTTTGCAGACGACATCATGCGAAACAAATTGTGATGATGGTAAAAGAAGTAAAGGAAGAACCGGTTGGCCACAACATGTTTGGGCATTGGAACTGAAGTCAGACACTGTGTGAACAACCACTTATCATTTTACCAACGGTTCAATATAAGTCTTTCTACCATTGTTAAAAGTTTATAGCATTTGAATGCGGTTAATCCAATTTTTTAACCTTAATAATTGAGTTATTTAACTCCATCTTGAATGCAATTTCCATGAAATGAAATAAATATTGTACAGTATATATCTTATTAAATTAATTATGAAATCTTATATAAGTTATATTATTCAAAGAATTGTCTTTCTTATAATAATAACTCTTTGATTTTTACTTTCTCATACTGCTGATAAGAGGTAGTGTTGAGATCATGTCAAATTTTTGATATTGTGTTTTCACCGGGAAATACAAGTTTTAGGCCCCCTGAGTCATAAAAAGTGGTTTTTAGGACTTTGTAGAGTGGTTACTATAGATTTGTTTTATATTAAATTAGCATTTAATTTATGTTTTTTAAAATATTATACTGAGAGATTATTAAATAAAAATATCTGATGTGAAACACTCACACTAGTTATTATTAACAAATTTTCTTCTAAATTATTCTAGATAGAAGAAGACAAGTATAGTTAGTAAACATTTTTTTCAAATCCCTTAATGTCTTCATTAAGAAAATCACAGAAAACAAAAAACTGTTCAGTAAAATCGTACTTTCGGTCAGCTCGGAATTTTTGTCAACATATTTAATTCAAATCAATATTATATAGTTGATAGAATCATATTATAGCACTTTAGAGGAAAGCATAACCCTCTCATTGGAACAATTTTCGAGTAAATCGTAAAAAAAAAAAAAAAAAAGTCTATTCAGTAAAGTGGTGCTTCCGATAGATCAATTTCGACCAAAACCTTTATTATCAGGTCCCATGGTGGAACTTAAAAGAAATATCAAGTTTGAACTTTCTGCAGTTTCTGTTTTTCAGTTATGCTGACCATACACACATACATATGGGCCAATTTAAAAAAAATAAAAACACTTTTTCGCACACAGACCACAAAACGTGCGAAATTTGATATCGAAAATTTGATACTATGTCAATACTTCCACTTATTACAATATACTTTCACTTAAAAAGTAAAATTCGAAGATAGAGTCTTATCTTTGTAAACTATTTCTTTTTTTTTAGAGCTTATTACGAACGAGTAGATGGTGGCAGTCTCATTAGTTTCAGGGTTAGAATGGGGAGTACTTATGTTAAGGTTCTTATATATGCGGATGATGTGGGTATTTCTGGCAGATAATCCCTCATCTCTTCAAAGAAATATTAACGTTTTACAGGCTTATGGTGTTTACTTGGATAAGTCCAAGGTGATGGTGAAGAACTGGCAGGCATCTTCGGAGCGATGGTTTTTTTTTCAAAAAAAGTAACGAAGGGTATTGCTTTGACTCTTCGTTTATCATTATTTATAGTTAATGTATCAACTACGAAATTTATGCAAAGATATCATTTTAGACGGTTTGGTACCTCTCTCTGGTAAATTTAATCTGTTTAATTCTGTATGTCGCTTTGTAGCTGTGGACTCAGCTACGCTATCACTCTGTCGGTGTGGAGGTTTCAGCATGTCAAGTTAGTAGACAATAATGCTCTGCCTACTGCAACTCCAAATTATATGGTCCAATCAGAAATGCCTTCTTAGCCCTGAACTCTCCTCCGATCTCATGGCGCTTCTTAGGCTCAAACATTGGGAAATTTATCTGGGGCATACCCGCTTTATATCTAATTTTTTACTCTATAAACAGCTAAACCCATTAATCTGATTTTTACATACTTATTTACTGCTAGTAAGAGGAAGTATTACGATCGTGTCAAATTTTCGATATCGAGTTTTCACAGGATATACACGTTTTGAGGTTGTCTAAATCAGAAACAGTGGTTTTTATAAATTTGTGTGTGTGTGTGGTCAGCATAACTCAAAAACGGGAAATTGCAAAAAGTTCAAATTTGTTATTTAGTTTAATTGCTAGCATCGGACCCGACAATAAGGTTTTGATCAAAATCAGTCAACCGTAAGTAACATTTGACTTAACTGAATGGATTTTTTAGGTTTTTGCGATTTTCTCGAAAATGGCTCCAAAGAATTTTCGTTAAACGTGTGATATTAAATTCACACGTAAAGTGCTGGAACCCCACCAAAAAACATTTTCTTGGAAAAACTTTCAAATAAAAGTAATAAGCGTTTGTGTGCGTAGCAAGTATGCGCTGTTTATAGAAAATCGTTGGGGCTATTTTCGAAAAGTCGTGAACATGCCTCCAGATTATAAATCTTCATCTTCATCTTATTGATGCTACATTTCATCTAATAACCAATATTAAAATACCTGCATTGTCCTATCAGCATTTGTTTCCAAGGAAATCCCAAACACAGGCACTAATAACTAAAATGGTAAATATTGCTTCTCACACTGCCAGCTGTATGTGTAGCTTATGTTCCCATGCTGATAGCAGACAAGCAGAAACAATGATTTGTATGGAGCGCTCTTAAATAATGTCTGTTAAACATGTTATATCATTTATTAAGGATTCCTAGTACAGTAAAACTGTTCTATTTATATAAAAAGTATAAATAATAGTTATTAATAATATTTTTATAAATAATAGTTTGGTAGGTTTTCCTTACCAAACTTGGTTTATTAATACGCAGTAGTTAAAAGAATGAAAATAATAAGTAAAGCTTATAATGGAAATACTTTATTCGAAATGATTTAAAGAACAAAGGAATAAATAGTATTTCGCCAAGAAGACGGATTGGGAAAAGGTTACCCAATCAACAAAAAATTAAAGAACAAAAACTTTTCAAATCAGATCAATTTTCTCAATCAATCTCAATTTCCCTAACAGATATTAGTATTTCTTCCTTAGGTACTCGCGATACAGATTAATTCTAATTCAAATTCTTTATTTTCCAAAATATTTTTTCTTTATATTTAAAAATTTATTGGCGAAAAACAATGATTAATTTAAAAAATATATTTTATTAATAAATGTTGGTGATACATTTATTTAACAATTCTAAAATGTCACAAAAAAGTTTAGAATTTGATTATTGCAAATTCAAAGTTCTATTATTCAATGAATATATAATATATTATATATATATATATATATATATAAAAAATAAAAAGCTTGCATGTAAATTTATTTACATTAAAGAAACAAAAAAAAAATTACTGAAAGCAATAATCAGTTATTTAAAAAACTACAAAAATAAAAAATTTACTGTAAGATGACAGCATGAACAAAAGCCATTTATATATTTGTAGTTATACAAATTGCCACCAGATGGCAAAACCTACCAAGAACGCAAAAACATTTATTGTTTGTGCCTGAATGTTACCTTCCTTATGCATGCATCTTCCAGATGCTACTTTATATATTTATTATATACTACATACTACATAAATTTTAGATACCTATATTACATATACATATATTTATGTGCATTCTAAATCAAAAAACTCAACCCTTCCTCAATTTTTCTATTTCAGATTTATTTTTCTATCCTTTCTCTTAATTAATTGCAATTACTTTCTCATTTTGCCTTTTTTTTTATTTATTACTTTTAACCAAACGCTGAAGAAATACTTATATTTGCTTGGGAAGAATTCGCCGTAGCTCTTACAATATTATATATCTTTATCCAAAGTTGATTTTTAATAATAAAATGATTAAATGGCCTTTTTTAAAAACCAAATTTTTAATACACAGATTATTGCATTATATATGTATAATTGTGGATTTAAGTGCAGTTAGGGTATCTCATTTAACCAATAGATTGTATTTAATTTTTCATTTACTTAAATATGTACAGACATTTTAAAGATTATTACAATTTTATAATAACTAACACATTTCATTCAACAATAGAAATATAAATTTTCATGTCTTGTAGAAAGTAACACTAAGGTAGCAAACAAATGCATTTTTTAAACATTCTTAATTTGATCTTCACACATAACTCTAATGGAGATGACTATTGCGCCAGTCCCTTTGTATTGCTGAAACAAAAAAATATATTATAAAAATAGAATAGATTTGAGAATACATAAGTTGATGAGTTTTTGAATTTTCTTTACCATATAGCAATAGTTCCAATTACATTTATGGAATAGTAATTTGCTATTTAGCTGAAGTACCATTCTTTGGCGATATTTCATTTCATTTCTAACTGTATTTTATTGTCGTAGTTAACGATAAATAATAATATAATTAATTAATTAGTTCACCCAGAAATGCAACCTCAAATGATGCCATCAAAACCTGCAGATTTTCCCTCTGGAGAACACAGTTATTTAGAGTTAAAATTATTAATGTTGACACAGCGCTCTCCTATGGGAACGACAGCATTTCTGGCCGAATTCAAAATTTAACAAGATGCACCACTAAGCCTTCTTCTTCCTTGAATTTTTTCACATTATTGAACTGCTCTGAGAATTAATTATGGCACAGCACCTGGTGTGTTGGATCGTTTTAGGAAGAATTACTCTTACGACGAATAAGGCTGTTCAGTAAAATCGCACTTGCGGTCAACTAATTTTCTTCAAACTTGGAATTTCAGTAACACATTTAGTTATAATTAATTTTATATAAATGATAGAATCTGTTACGTATTTCTGGAGTTTAAGGGGAGTTTTAATGCAGCGAAATACGTAACTGTTTGAGTGACAGTCTTGAATTGATAGAGGCCCCTCCCATCAAAAAAGAGACAGGACGTTACTTACAATTTTGGTCACCTAGAGCACTGTTGTAACGTTCTAGCCTTAACACAGGGTATCAGTTTCTCAATCTAATCACCTAGCTAAGTGGCAGGGCCCTAGTAGTTGTAACCTTATCACTACCTCAAGTTCCGTTCTATCTCGTGGAGCTGGTGTGACGCCCAACCAGACTGCATTTTTCGTTCTCAGTGAACATCTTACATAAATCCGTTTGTATTGTGTGAATCATCTTGTGTGATTGCACAATTATCTTCGAATAACATTTTCTAGTGTATGCTAAGTTCGGTGGCGTATCATTAAATCGCTGGATCGCAGTTCTCTTTTTTACGCCGTTCAGTTGCTGCCCCACGTGGGTACTCTTCTTAGCAGTCTGTTAAACCTCTAATTTACAGTCTCACACTCAGTAAGAGCTTATTCAGCAGTGATAATAGGAGTCACCACTCTAACTAGAGTCAAAATCTGGCGGATGCACGTGGCGTATATTAACATCATCTACATTCAGAGTAAGATAATTTTCCTATTCTTTCCTCTCCTTGATATCTCTACTCTGTTCATGATTAAGTGTTAATATAGGTCGGCGGAAGCCGTTTAAGCGATTATTGCAATCGCCCTGAAGGTAATAGTTCATATTATTTTTTCTTGCCAATACCTTCAGTCTCAGCTCAACATTTATTTGATCACTAATCATTTATCTAATTCCAAGCTAAGTGACTATTCACTGCAACCCCCACTTGTACAGTCTGGAGAGACGGGGTCTCTACACTGGATAGAACGAGTTCTAATTAAAGGAGGTGTACGGAACTATAATAACTTCAAGGCAAGTATACGAACCTTAGCTTTTCTTATTAGCCCTCCTAGTGCTCTTATATTTTCTCTCAACCTAGGTTGAGACTATACAGCTCCGCCTGTCACCTGCACAGTTCCTACATAGTTATTCTTATGCCAACAGCTTTGCAGCTTCGCTGCTGGTCCTCCGTCGGAGGTGAGATCATCCTTCATCAGCAACCTGTGGACAGCCCTGGAAGGGATTGCCTGCCCTTCAGGCAGTCAGAGGAGTTCCCAGGGCATACCCACTCGTCAGTGTGCGTTTTCGGGCTCGGACGTGAGGCGGAAGAACTGGGGAGGTGCTGTGTTCAACAATAAACTTATTGTTATTTTTGAATTGGTGCCTTTTCTGTCTTGTTGCCCCACCCTTCTATCCCTTACAGCAAGACCTGCCTATGGTCTCCGTACGGAGTTCCTGCAGTGGTCTAAACGTTCCCGGAAACCATCTAGTGGTGCCGGATGAGCTCTACCGAGCACGCAAATACGTAACACTGCAACTACCAGAGGCCTTTTTTGCTTCTTCTTGGCCCTTTTGGTTACTTTACTTTTAAGTAATCACACCTACTGCATTCATTAGAAGAATTTCTTCTTATCCTTGGCCCATTTGGTCTTCTGTGGTTCCGTTATTTCTTTAAGTAACCATACCACATACTGCCACTATAATAATCACTCATTAATTGATTTTTTGAATTTTAGTATTGCTGTTGGCTTAACCACTTGTAGGATTTCTTGAAGTAAGCTATTTTACATAATTCTTGTTACTGGCCTGTACGTTTGAATCTTTTGTGTACTATATGTTATCGATATTTACGCATTAACATAAAACAACTATTGCTATTACTTGGTTGTTTCTATTATTGTCATTTAATTAGTTGTGCTCATAGCTTGGTCCTATTTAACCTACATCTTCTATATATCTGATATTTGGGTTTTCGTTATATTTGTTATATCAGTTCAACATGGCTAATCCTGTTAAACTTTCAGGTGTTGCTTTTGAACGACTTTGCCGCTCGGCCTTGCGCCGTCTTAACAAGCTTCAGAGCGAGGTAAATGACGCCGTTGCGGAGCGGTACTGCTACTAACGCAACCTATCAGCGTCTGAGGACTTCACTTACAGAGGGTTATACACAAAAATTGACGGCCTTGGAGCCCTTTAACTACTCTTCTGAAAGGGTGCCCGACCTGAGTGAGGAACGATTGGAAGAAGGGTTAAACTCTATAGACGATTTGTATGGTAACATATGTTCACAATTGGATAGTTTGATTGCCAATTCGGAGCCCTTAGCCTCTTCCACTGTAATAGGTTCGGCCCCTGCTGTCCCTACGCAACCATCTTCTTTAAGTGCCTCTACGGCTGGGTTTCCCACTCAGTCAGTTCCAAAATTTTCAGGCAACCAAGCTGACTGGTCCAACTTCTTTTCGCGATTTTCCTCAATCGTAGATTCCAGTGAAGCCTTATCTGTATTACAAAAGTTTCAATATCTTATAGATTCTCTAACACCGGAAGCACAGCGACTTATTTCTCATCTTGAATTCAGAGCTGAGCAGTATCCTGTAGCGTTAACATTACTTAAGAATCGCTACGAAAATCCTAGGCGCATGGCTTACAATCATGCAACAGCCCTGCTTAAGCTTCCTCAGCTGAACTCTAAGTCAATAGACAGTTATCAAGATTTCTTAGATCATCTGTCATTACATTATCAGGCCTTAGTAGCAATGCCAGAGGTGGATGAACATTCTGCTATAGTCATGACATTACTTACATCCAAGTTAGATTCAGCAACTGCTATGAAGTTTGAAGCCCACCATCGCGCTTCTAATTCTGCTACTGCTCTTCCAAAGCCTACAGAGCTTCTTAAATTTTTGCATGATCAGCTACAGATCAAACAAGCTGTAGAGCCAGCTGTGCACACTCCAGGTCCTTCGGTGGGACCCACTACTCGTGTTAAGAAGGTTGCCTATGCCACTACAACACGCACATCACAACAGAGTTGCCACCTTTGTCACTCTGCTGAGCACAAACTGCAAGCTTGTCCCACTTTCACTCAAAAAAGCCCTAAGCAGCGTTTCGAGTGGGTAAAATCCAACAAAGTATGCATCAATTGTTTAGGCAAGCATAAAAATCGCTGCTCTTCTTCTTTTACATGTCGAGTCTGCCATAAACAACATCACACCTTGTTGCATTTTAGGCTACCTAATAATAATACTGCAGCCAAAACCAAGACTTCCGTGCCTACTTCTCCGGCGCCCCCCTTAGCAAACTCAGCAACAACAGCTCAGTCTGATCACAGGGCATCTCCGGTTTCAGTCCCAATAGCGGCTGTTTCACCTGCTAACAATACTGTGTTGCTAGCAACTGCCTTGGTAACCTTAAGAACTCCAACTGGAGCCTATCGAGTAGTGAGGGCTTTGATTGATACCGGTGCCGGAGGCTCATTTATTTCAGAACATTGTGCGCAATTATTGAATTGCAAACGTTCTAAGGCACAAGTAACTGTTCAAGGGGTAGGTCCTACTTCGGCCAATGCAAAGGGAACATGTACCCTTTCAATTTCGAGTGTAAGTAACTATACAATTGCTGAGGCTCATCCGTTTATTATATTACCTAAACTTACACAGCCTACTCCTCAAACCTACATTTCCCCTGAGTTGCGTCAACGCACCAGGAATCTAATTCTGGCCGATCCCACCTTCGATACTCCATCGAGGATTGACTGTATACTGGGCGCCGAGTTATTTTCTCGGATTTTCACTTGTGAACCACCTGTTCCTACAGGTCCAAATTTGCCAGTAGCCATGCCATCAGTGTTTGGCTATATCATTATGGGCTCCGCCCCAACACTCCAATCATGCTCCGAATCTAGTTCAACTTCATCTGTCGAATATGACAACAAGGTACCTGCCTTTCATGCAGTTCCATCTAATGAGCTCCATGCCTTGATGGAGCAATTCTGGGTTACCGAAGAGCCACCTGCTGCACCTTCTCGTGTACCCCCTGAAGCTGAACAGTGCGAACAATATTTTCGCACATCTACTATAAGGCACCAATCGGGGCAATACCAAGTAAGACTGCCTTTCATTAAGGCAGATACTTCATCTCTACGGGGTTCTCACGGCCAAGCCTATACTCGTTTTCTCGCTTTAGAGAGACGTTTTACTCGAGATCCCGAATTTAAACAACTTTACGTGGATTTTATGAGCGATTATCTTAAGCAGGGACACATGGTTGAGACTTCCTCAACTCCCACATACTACATTCCACATCATGGGATTTTTAAGAAGCGCGGAGACACCTCAAAAATTAGAGTGGTCTTTGATGCCAGCGCTAGACCAGCTGGGGGCACTTCACTCAATGAATTATTATATCCGGGCCCCAAACTACAACCGCTACTATCAGATATCATCACGCTCTTTCGTAGATTTCCTTATGTGTTTTCATGTGACATTATGCAAATGTTTCGACAAATTAAGGTCCATCCAGATGACTGGTGCTATCAAGCCGTTTTATGGCGCGATAATCCTGGTCAACCCTTGAAAACATATCTTCTTACTACAGTTACCTATGGAACCAGGTCGGCTCCGTATCTCGCGTTGAGAACTCTAGCCCAGTTGGCAGAGGATGAGTCTGCAGGGTTCCCTAAGGCATCTGAAGCTCTCACCACCAGCGTTTTTGTTGATGACATCTGCGTTGGCGCATATACTCTCTCAGAAGCTATTGCCTTGCGTGATGAGGTTATTGCCTTGTTGGCCACTGGCGGATTTACACTCCGCAAGTGGGTATCCAACCACCCATCTATTTTAGATGGACTTCCAACTGACCATTGCATAACCACTGTAGCGGAAGTATCATCTCCTATAGCTCTTCTTGGGACACCCTGGGATCCTAATCAAGATACATTGAGTATATCGGCGGAATTTAAGTCTCGCCCTGCTTCGGTATTGACCAAACGTCGAATTTTATCTACTATTGCTCAAATCTTTGACCCATGTGGTTGGTTGTCTCCTTTTACGATGACAGCGAAGTGCTTTATCCAGCGCCTTTGGGTTTTACCCTTGGATTGGGACACCCCTCTCGAGTCTGACCTTGTTGAGGAATGGTCTGTTATCTTTTCCTCTTTTAGCTTAGTTTCTAGCTGCTTCATAAATCGGCCTTTGCCACATACGTCTGCAAGGGACCCTGTAGCCCTTTATGGGTTTTGTGACGCATCCAAACGGGGCTACGCAGCCGTATTGTATCTGTGCGCATCTGCTTCTACTGGCCCGCCCGTTCTGCTGGTATCTAAAACTAGAGTAGCTCCGCTTAAAACCCAGTCCATTCCGCGACTGGAGCTCTGCGGCGCTCATTTGTTGGCCTTACTGACCCCCCATTATTATACGTTATTGTCACGTTCGCTTCACATATGTGACCTACATCTGTGGACTGACTCTCAAATTGTCTTACGGTGGATATCCATCGAGCCGCACAAGTTAAAGACCTTTGCAGCCAATCGGGTCGCCCAAATTTCAGAATGGGTACCCATGGCCACTTGGCATCACGTTACCTCAGGTCAGAATCCTGCCGACTTGGCCTCCAGAGGCACTACTATGTCTCTGTTCTCCTCTAGTGCACTATGGTGGCACGGCCCTGAGTGGCTTCCTTTTCCTTCTAACTGGCCCTCTGATATCCCTAATCCTTCGTTTACTCCGGAAGAATTAGAAGTGTCTTTACCTGCTAAGCCGTTGTGCACAGCTGTGCCGGCGCCTATTAATTTATTTGCCGCTATATCCTCTTGGCCTACACTTCTTAAGGTGGTTAAGATTATCTTAACCTGGCGTTACAAAACCAGTTCTACGTTTATTTCCTACCAGGTTGTGGTTGACCGTATCTGTCTATATATCCAACGCCAATCTTTTGGTCCCGAATTAAGGGCCTTACAAAACGGAACTCAGGTGCCCGTCAGTGTTAGACGGTTGACACCCTTTTTAGACCCCAGTGGCCTAATTCGAGTTGGAGGCCGCTTGGCTCTTTCAACTGTAGTTCAGCAGCGGCATCCGATCCTGCTACCCAAAGCACATCCTTTGGTTGCTCTTCTTATCCGCTATTATCATATAGCACATCTTCATGCTGGACTCAATCAGGTTCTGTTTCACTTGTCGCAGCGTTTTTGGATTATATCTGCAAGACAAGCCATTCGAACTTGTATCTTTAAATGCGTTACATGTTTCAGAAGTAGACCTTCACACGTACCCCCCCTTATGGGGCAGTTACCAGCGGCTAGAGCCAACCCCGCGCCGCCTTTCTACCATACTGGTATGGATTTTGCAGGCCCATTTACTGTTCGAAGTTCGCATTTACGAAAGGCTCCGCTACTTAAGGTTTATCTTTGTTTATTTGTGTGTTTTGCCTCCAAAGCAGTTCACCTAGAGCTCGCAACGAGCTTAAGCACCCCAGAGTTTATCAATGTCCTTAACAAGTTAATAGCTAGACGAGGTTGCCCTGCCCAGTTGTATTCAGATTGTGGTACTAATTTTGTGGGCGCATCAGTTCTCTTGCGAAAGGCCTTACAAGCCTTCCTGCAACTGTTAACAACCTCCCCACAGGTTGAGGAGTTCTGTAATCTACGAGGTATTACCTTCAATTTCACCCCTCCTGCAGCACCCCATCAGGGCGGATTGTGGGAACGGGTAGTTCGGTCCACGAAATTCCATCTGAATCGTGTTCTTAAACAACAAATTCCCACCTTTGTCGCTCTTCAGACCTTGGTGATTCGTATTGAAGGAATCTTAAATTCTCGCCCGATTACTCCTATGTCTAGCGATCCTTCAGATTATAGTGCACTAACGCCTGGACATTTTTTAATAGGTCGGCCACTAATGGCTTCTCCTGAATCCGACCTAAGCTTACTACAATTCTCTCCACCTTCTTATCGGTTGCTTCAAGCTACCATTCAGTCATTCTGGAATCGTTGGAGACGTGATTATCTCCCATTGCTACAACCGAAACAAAAGTGGACTGTCAATCAGCCAAATTTGAAGGTTGGTGACTTGGTGCTTTTAGATGAACCTAACACTCCTATCTCGACATGGCCGCTTGCAAGGGTCCTAGAGGTGTATGAGGGCTCGGATGGGGTGGTCAGACAAGTTAAGCTTCGAACTTCACGTAGCAGTTTTGTTAGGCCAGTAACAAAACTGTACAAACTACCTATAGATTGAGTGATTCAGCGGGCCTTTTTTCTCTTGGTGGTTTTGCTCCACCTCCCTTCCATTTATTATTATATATACTAACCTCTCAACGCCTCTCTGATGACGGAGACGTGCAGGGGAGCGTGTAATTCTCTTCTCTCCTTCGAATTTCCTCTTTTTCTTCTCACCCTGCACTGAGTTTACGAGAGGCGGGGTCTGCATAAAAATATTCTCTCATTACTCTAGTTATTTATTGATTATTATATCTCCCTTCCCTTTCCCTTGTTGTTTTTTGTTTGGTGTTGGAGATTTACAATGTTTTTATGGAGCCTTGCTCGCTCCTTTGATTTTGCGCGTTTGCGCCCTTAGTTAAAGAGCGGTTGCTCTTATTGGTAAGGTGTTGCCGTGGCTTATATCCACGCTTCTTCGAGCCCAATGGCTCTGTCTGGGGCTTTATCTTCTGGGCATTTCCTGCCCCCCCCCCAGTGTTACGTATTTCTGGAGTTTAAGGGGAGTTTTAATGCAGCGAAATACGTAACTGTTTGAGTGACAGTCTTCAATTGATAGAGGCCCCTCCCATCAAAAAAGAGACAGGACGTTACTTACAATTTTGGTCACCTAGAGCACTGTTGTAACGTTCTAGCCTTAACACAGGGTATCAGTTTCTCAATCTAATCACCTAGCTAAGTGGCAGGGCCCTAGTAGTTGTAACCTTATCACTACCTCAAGTTCCGTTCTATCCCGTGGAGCTGGTGTGACGCCCAACCAGACTGCATTTTTCGTTCTCAGTGAACATCTTACATAAATCCGTTTGTATTGTGTGAATCATCTTGTGTGATTGCACAATTATCTTCGAATAACATTTTCTAGTGTATGCTAAGTTCGGTGGCGTATCATTAAATCGCTGGATCGCAGTTCTCTTTTTTACGCCGTTCAGTTGCTGCCCCACGTGGGTACTCTTCTTAGCAGTCTGTTAAACCTCTAATTTACAGTCTCACACTCAGTAAGAGCCTATTCAGCAGTGATAATAGGAGTCACCACTCTAACTAGAGTCAAAATCTGGCGGATGCACGTGGCGTATATTAACATCATCTACATTCAGAGTAAGATAATTTTCCTATTCTTTCCTCTCCTTGATATCTCTACTCTGTTCATGATTAAGTGTTAATATAGGTCGGCGGAAGCCGTTTAAGCGATTATTGCAATCGCCCTGAAGGTAATAGTTCATATTATTTTTTCTTGCCAATACCTTCAGTCTCAGTTCAACATTTATTTGATCACTAATCATTTATCTAATTCCAAGCTAAGTGACTATTCACTGCAACCCCCACTTGTACAGTCTGGAGAGACGGGGTCTCTACACTGGATAGAAAGAGTTCTAATTAAAGGAGGTGTACGGAACTATAATAACTTCAAGGCAAGTATACGAACCTTAGCTTTTCTTATTAGCCCTCCTAGTGCTCTTATATTTTCTCTCAACCTAGGTTGAGACTATACAGCTCCGCCTGTCACCTGCACAGTTCCTACATAGTTATTCTTATGCCAACAGCTTTGCAGCTTCGCTGCTGGTCCTCCGTCGGAGGTGAGATCATCCTTCATCCGCAACCTGTGGACAGCCCTGGAAGGGATTGCCTGCCCTTCAGGCAGTCAGGGGAGTTCCCAGGGCATACCCACTCGTCAGTGTGCGTTTTCGGGCTCGGACGTGAGGCGGAAGAACTGGGGAGGTGCTGTGTTCAACAATAAACTTATTGTTATTTTTGAATTGGTGCCTTTTCTGTCTTGTTGCCCCACCCTTCTATCCCTTACAGCAAGACCTGCCTATGGTCTCCGTACGGAGTTCCTGCAGTGGTCTAAACGTTCCCGGAAACCATCTAGTGGTGCCGGATGAGCTCTACCGAGCACGCAAATACGTAACACTTAGGATTTTCATTAAACGATTAGTTGACCTTAATATGAATGTAGTGGAGGGCGATTGAAGATCTTGTATCTTTGTTCTGTCCGATCTAAAACTGCTTCAGCGACACATGTACTTATCCTGGTGGCCTATAATCTTGATTGGCTAACTAATCAATGCTATAACTATAGCCTTCGTCATCCTGCAGAACTAATTCCCCCCAAAACTTGCCACTTTTGCCATCGAATCTCTAAAGAGATTTTGTCCCACGATTCAGGCAGGTGAAATTATATCTTTTAATATTGAAAATTATAACTTTTAATATTTCACTTTTCATTTAAAGTGAAAATTGAAATGTAATTATATTAACAATATACATTAGCAGGGCATTAACAATATATTAAGCAATTTAATATAATCTTGTATTTTTTTTCTAAGTTAAACTTATCGTGAAATCAACATCCATTGCAATACAAAACGAACAGTAATCTTGATATATTGCCAAGTCCATAGTAATTTAACAATTTTATTTTAAAAACGCAAGTAATTTTCTGCACGGTACAAACATCACTGTAACTCTGTATAATCGATTATTTGTAATGTTTACAAGTGTGTGAATTTATTTGCAGTGTAATTCTGTATTTAACTGCCAGTAATAGTGAAATCTATAAGTTCTGTTTTATCGATGAATTACTTATTTCAAAGTACGTATAAACGAATAAAAATAATTGAAATTAGTAAGAAAGAGAAATATATAGGTTATAAAGAAAACAGATCGAAGGGGTACTTTACAAACAACAAAAAATATATGAAAACATTGCAATTAATTATATAAATAAACAATAATAACAGGGTTTTTATATTAATTAATAGTTATTTCAGACATTGCAATTACTCTTCCCCTATAGTAATTATTAAAATTCTTGTAAGAAATTATCTTGGAACTTGTAATCATTACAAAATGTTTAGCTGGCCTTAACTACAACACCATTTAAATATTGGGGATTATGTCTGTTGTTTGATTACAGGAAAAGAACTACCTAAATTTTGATAAATCAGAGGGCAGCGCCGTCTGACAACCACCCCTTCCGCAGTTAAAATTTATAATGGCAGTTTAAAGTTATTTAAAGATCTAAAGCATCACATTTTCCAGATAAAACCAGAACTCACATATTCATTCAATGGAAACAACAATTCCATTCAAAAATGTTTCACACAGAAAGTAACGGACATTTAATGTCTTTTTTAGTCTGCGAAGTTTAAAGAAAATTGTTGCAGCCATTTTCAAGAAATAACTGATTTTGATTGAAAACTTCTGTCAGATACGGAAATGATACTTAAATGGAATATCAAATTGAAAAATGAACTCTTGATTTTCGTTGTTTTGAGATATATTGCTCTCAAACACACACACACAGTGTAAAAGTTAATATTATTCAACTGTAATCAGCCCTATATCTAGCGGGAATACGTGAAAACAAGATCAAAACAAATCCCAGAAACAGCGGATTTGAGATTGTACCAACCGGAATAGGTTATGAAGAGAGATAGATAGGGAGTATTTGAGATGAATATTAAAATACATTCTCAGTATTTTGCACCTTTTCACATTTTTTTACATCAATATAATTTAGGAACCAATTTAATACGGTCGCGAAAAAAACTATTTACTAGCTCTAGAGAAAAGTTTTTTACAACTCCCGTATTGTTGCCACACTCGCTAGCTAGTGTGGGAAAATCTGAAACTCGAGTGAGTAAAAGTAGCTCTTTTCTCTCTTGACCAAATAACTATTCTTAGCAGCGGTAAATTTAATCAATAGGAAAGTTCGAAAAACCGGTAATAATAAACCGAAAGCGATATTTAAGAAGATTGATAGAGATCATTATGTAAAACCACCAGTCACTTAACAATGATTGGCTAGTAACTTCCCAATTGTTTAAAATTATTTTAAACCAAGTGTCCCACTTCATATTATTATCCATAAAAAAACAAACAAAAATTTTATTTTCTTTTCTTTTCTCATATGGTTAGAGCAAGTTGTGATCGCTCGCAGATTTCCGATTGGATACGCAAAAAGGCACGTGGCTAAAAACATCGATCATTCAAATTGATTTTACATACAAGCTTTTTTCATAAGTTACTAAGAAGATTGCAATGACCACTGCCATGGTAATTTCTCAAATACTACATCATCTTTTTTATGATAAAACACACACACAAACATGCTACTACAGATCGGTAAAGTTGTGGTACAATGGCGCAGCATTCCTCTATCAGATCTTCAAACAAACATGGAGTGCAACACTCATACGACTTTTATTGCAATTGTCACAGTTTTAAATGACAAATTCCTTGAAATTCCGACGTTTTACTAAATATTTAGTTGCCTCTAATATAAAATCTAATCTGGTGAGAAGCTAGACTATAATGAATGGACATCTTGAAGATAGCGTGATATCACCTTCCCCATCAAGTTCAATTTTCTTTACAAATTGTTTCAAATAAAAGTAATAGTTATAATGAGTAATTTGTACACCGAGTTTTTAAAGAAACTGCAGCAACGTGACGACGCAATAGCGGAAATCTGCGCTCGCGGAAAGCTGAAAGAAATTCCTACTTTCGGACAAACAATTCTTTTCAAAGTCGTAATTTTTGCTGTATATTCACTGACATTATACAGATCACTGTACTGCTATCGTACAGTATACGGGAATGGCACTTAAGAGGAACGCCTAATGTCACCTCTTACTCGTACATTGGGATCCCTGTAAAATAATTTTTCCCCAAAAAATGTTTTAAATAAAAGCATAGAACTATATATACATATATGGAAACGAAGTTTAAAGAAGCGTCTCAAACAAAACTTATATATTCGTTTGGGAAAGCAGTACTTCAGATTGAGAATACTCCATTCGGATTCCCTGGTTCCAGCCAAATGGATTAGCAAGTTTGAGCTTTCTGTGACTTTTAATTTTGTATATATGTTCAAATACAGAACTTCCAAGTTTGTGGCATTTGCAAGAAAGTTCTCCACTCGATATACTCACGAGGCTGGATCAAGAATCCTTTTGAACAATCAAAGCCTGGATTGTTCGTACTAAATGTACGAATTATTTCACTGAAGATTATTCTTTACCACTTCATATCCAACTATAAAGTGTTTATATTCAATTCATTTCAATTGCAAACAAATGTTCAAAGTAGTAAAATGAAATCAGTTTTATTATTAATAATAAAACAACTTTATTACGGCCATAATTATTTATTATATATATATATATATATATTATATATCATCATAATGTCAGTTAAGATGAATCTCAGAAATAATAATTATAATAAAATCCATTAAATACGTTTAAAAGAATTATTATTATTTTACTTAAGTAATAATTATTAAACTTGGTTCTCTTTGATTTGGTTTCACGCAATCTTTATTAGATAAAAGGAAATTATATTTAGATTTTGTGTGTGTGTGTGTGTGTGTATGTGTATAATCACATCCTTTTTACTGCCATCATTACATGAGTGTTAATCATTTTATAGGGTTCAATTAAATCAGATTCTAGATGAGCGATTACAAGCGCCCTCTTGTAGCACAATCTATAGACCAGTGGTGGGCTCGCTGGGGATAGAACCAGCAGGGTCTTTACGACCTGGCAGCACGCAACTGCTCAGTATATCGTCGCACCAAGGAGAAACTCTATAGTACTTGTTGTGCAGGTATAACCAGCCAGTTATTTCCACTTTCCTTCGGCTCCTTCTTGCCCACAGGAGCTCTTTTTGTTTTCTTCCTTTTAACTGCTCCTCCACCCCACCCACCTTCTCACATTCACTTCTTCCATTCAGTGAATTACCGCTTGTCGGAATCAATAGTACATGGAAACGCTGGTTAAAAAAAAACAAAAAAAAACAGCCAAAACTGACTTCCCAGGAGATTTACGTGAAGCTCAAACCAAAAAAACGGGATATTCGTCCTCCCACAGATTGGTGCACCATACACCATACAAATTTTAATTATAATAAAACCAATCCAGTTGCAATCTTAAATTTTATAAAATGTTTTAATGGTTGTGTTTAGAGTTCTTCTAGAAAAAAAAAAAAAAAATCTGGTGTCCCGAACACTCGCACGACTCTCTCTTAGTGCAGTTTTCATATTTCTAATTTATTTATTCATTTATTCGGGAATTGCCTATTAATCAATTTCTCATATTGCTGAAAATGTACATAGTTTGTGCCTCGAAAACTAATTAAGCAAACAAAAATGTCGTATGATTTTCTTCATACTCGGATATTTCATGTCCCCTTTCGCATGGAACTGGCTCCTCCTAGAGGAATTTTCCTGGAAAAATGATTCAAATCAAAGTTGCAGCTCCGATTAGTTGATATAAGTTCAGCCGTTTTCAAGGAACCCCCCGCCCCAAATTGTAAAGTGCTATTTACTATTTACCGCTTTGGAAACTTTATTGGAAAACCTTATTGCCGCTTCTCTTGATAGTACCTAAACGCAATACCAAGTTTGAACTTTCTGAGATTTCCGTTTTTTATTTATGCTGACCACACACACACACAAACACACACACACACACACACACACACACACACACACACAGAGTGAGACCACTTTCTAAAACCCATTTTTTCTGATTTAGAAGACCACGAATTTGTATTTTCCGGTGCAGATTTTTTTTCCTTATGTTTAGTTTCACTATGGGATTTTTAATTACGTTTAGTTTGCACCACTTCCGGTTGATCGATTTTTCTTGAAACCTTCGTTAAATTTTGTTTGAAAAATAAATTAAAACTGTTTATAATAATTAAAAGTTTAAAATCTTATAATGTTGTTATAAAATTTCCTGCCAATCTAGAAATTTTTGGCGGACAGACAAGAAATTTCCGAGGACTGGTGGTGGCCCGCGGACACCCAAGGGTGAACAACACTATACTAAACTATAATCACAAACTTTCTATTCAATTTCCAAAACTTGTTACCACGATAACAATATTTTCTGTTGCATCATTAGGCGCACTTATTATAATCGTCAAATCGTTTTATGGCAAAATTAAACTGCATAAATGTATAAATTCACTTGAAGATAATGTCAAGTTTTCGATTGAAAATTTGCATACAGTGTTGCATGTTTGTAGAGGTGAGTGCAATAATTGGCCAGCACAATGTTTAGCGCGCACTTTATTGCAGTGTTCAATGAGACTGTCTAATGCATTATATTATAATTAATATGGAAAGAGGTCTTTGTTGCATTGTGTTCATGTATAAATGCACTGTTGCAAGTGTGAATATAGTAATCAACATTAATAATGTTAATAAACCATTCCAATAATGCTCCCCACCATCCTTTAGATATAAATTATGAAACTTTTTTGAACTAATTTTATTATTATCAAGAAATTCTTTTCTTAGGAACAATCTACTTTCTCATATTGGTTCCGCCAGCAAGTTTTGTTGTGTGTGTTTTTGTTTGTGTATGTGCATGAACGAAATATATTATACACTAAAACACAGCAAAAACGAAATTTCCACAAATACATTTTTTTTTAAAACGTACTATGTTAACCGCGCACTTAAATTCATCATTTTTGTGATAGGGACATATTTCTGTGCAGGGCACCAGATTGGATGTTGGGGCCAATCCATTGAGTCACATTCTGGTAGCGGTTAGGCCCTGGAAATTAACAATTACAATCCTCCACCACCTAGATTTATCTGTACTGCCAAGGTCAATTAAAAGTTAAGTAAAAATTCCAAGTTTAAAGAAATTTGTGTGTTAAAATGGTAACTGTAGTAACTGGAGCAAGAGAAAGTCGTGTGACTGTTTCACACTATATCTTGATTGTTATTATTGTTATGTACGGTGACTAATGTCGGTAATGAATCCTGTAGAAGAGAGGGGACTAGAGGTATGTTGGTGGCCCTACGGGCACCTCTCCCTTCAGCGCTACAACAGAAACTACACACATACTGACTGACACATCTAAATTGGATCTTATGTGGAGATGTAGTAGGGAATATCTGCATAAATCGCATATCCAAAGACGTGTAGAGAGTTAGCTATCGCCTGGTTAATTATAATGGAAGCAATATGAGATACAGCCAGTCTATAAGACAATAATAGATTGGTGTATAAAAGAAATGGCAACAAAATGTATACTTCATTATAATATACGTAGTAGCATTAAAATACTAATTTTTATTTACTTACAGACATACTAAAGGCTGGAGAGAGAGAGAGAGAGAGAGAGAGAGAGAGTACTGAATTAGCATATTCATCAGAAACTAACATCCGCACAAAATGTGTTCGCACAAAATAAAATAACACATTTTACACCATGTTCTGCAATTTTATTTATTTTTATGCAATACGTTGCAATTTTTTTTTTTTTCTATTTATTATGGAAATGACATCATCTCATATATATAAAACTAATTTATATCACACTTGACTATGTTATAACTAGAAAAACTATATTTTATGGACAAAATTTATGTATTAAAATAGGGAAGGGCAAGTATTTATGTAAATTAAAAGTAAATTTAGATTGCATTATCTCGTTGCATTCATAATAATTGGCGTTGCAATCGTGTCAAAATTTGTCAACATAGATTTATCACCGGAAATGTGTGTTGTGTTCCTCTGAGTACGGGAAAACTGATTTTTCTTTCTTTTTTTTTTAATACAATTGCTCTGTGTATGTGTGTGTGTTTACAGAGTTCAAAGTTCAAAATTATATTTAGTTACATACCACCAGGGTATTCCTTAGGAAGGCGTAAGATCAAAAAACCGCGTTAAAGTATTTTATTTTAAGGACTTTTTAATTTTTTTGCGATTTTGTGTAAACATACACCTTACACATTATAGTGAGGCTGTCACATTTATTTGAATCATTTTTTCTGAAAAAGAAAAATTCGATTTTATTCGATTATACTGAAATGCTTCGATTCCCTTTAATGTGACATTTCATTAAAGTGTATATATCCCCCTCCATGTAATATTGAAGGCAACTTAATAATTAATTATATGGTGACACTTAAAAGTTTTAAGAATATTTGTGAAATTAATTGCAGTAAGAGAAAGGTGTTATGGTGTAATTCTAGACTTCCCTTTACTTCCCCTCATTGTGTTGCTGTAAGAGCAACTGTTGCGGACGTTTCAGCTTTGCAGAACTGAGTTTTTGCTGGGGATAATGTTTTCATGTACCCTGGCATGGTGAAAAATGTTTTTAGCAAATGGTTTCTGAGTAATGTATGAAACAAAATATCTCAGGCACAAAATATCGTAAGAAGCTGAAATTTTATATTCTGTTTCGTTTCCGACTACTGAAACCGACATGAAGGTTTCAATGAAGATCCGTCAACCGGAATTGTGAATTCATTGAAGAGGTGTTTTCTGTTTTTCACAATGTTATAAAAAGAAGAATACTCCATTGATTTCTCTTTTGCTTAGTCTACCATCTTACAAACACCATCACTTTTATTTAAACATTTAAATAAATGAACATCCCCGGGTGTTCCGGGGAAGCGGACAGTTCAGGCTGGCTTGTAATGTGCTATTTCAAAATTCTATATGGCTGTACTAACTAACTATACAGAGCAGAATTAAATATGTTTAATAAAAACTAATTTTGGAGAAAATAAGTTAATCTCATGTGCCAATTATCAATATGTGAATCTGAATGGGATCTCACTCTTTGCTTGCGATTTTCTTGCTAAAGCCTAAAACTTTTTTTCTATACTTCATATAATACATACTGTTTCAGACATACACACCTATTAGTCCCATTTCAAACATTTTTCTGGATAAATTGATTTAGGGGAGTTCAGGGGGGGGCCAGACATCAATCAGGTCCCCGTCTAGCCCGCCAGTATGGGCCTTTCCACCAACTGGGCTACGACAAATTCCGAATTTTAAGAAAATTTGGAAATTTATCAGAACTGTGAGAATTGGCTTGAAAGAACGTCATACATTTTTCATGATCAGGGGACTTGAAAACATGTATTTCCGGTGAAAACCTAGTTTTGTATGAAGCTGACACGCTCACAAAATTTCCTCTTAAGGAAACTAAGGGGAAAAGAAATACTAAAATGTCTTGCAATTTTCTTTTATGATTTTATATATATATATAATCTGCAGCACTACATGGTGGCGTGTTTCATACTGGGGATTGCAGAAATTTGGAACGAACATTTGTAGAAGGGAAGCCATTTTTGATGATAAAGTAATTTTGGAAGGCAGAGGAAGACTTAAAGTAAGCAGAGTACAATTGATAAGAGATTTAGATTAAGAAGCCCTGCAGGTAGGAGGGTTGGTGGCACAATATGTTGTGTGTTGTATGGGAACTTGCGGGTAAAAGATGAAAGGGTTGTTACAAACCGATTTAGATCTCAAGTAGACGATCAAGGAGGCCATGGTTACTTACTTGCCTGGCAGTATGTAAGTTTGTTTGTGTGTGTGTTATTGGGCTAGACGGCCCAAGTACTTGTACTGGCAATACTGCTTGTGGGCTTATATATATATATATATATCCTTTAAGGCTAACTGGTCAGCCAGTTTGTATGTAGTAATTTTGTGGCCTAGCTTTGTCCTAAACTAGACTCGCTCCTTCCTCTTTATAGAGAGAGTATAGAGAGACTAACATTAGAACATTGCAAGGCCGGCCAAAGAAAGGGAAATGTTCTCTCCCTTCTTGTTAGGTTTGCAGCTCTTCTACACTTCCTTATGCTCTACTTATGTGGAAAATTATTCGTGTATAGCTGGGTGTGGAGGCAATCCTCTGTTTAACCAGTATTGCCAACATCTGCACCTAAACCTTACCCAAACTACATATACACACTATATACATCGTATCTACTCATTCATTCATGCTATCATAATATTTCACCCCCTCTCGTTTAACCTTGTTTTCTCTACATTGCAATATCCACCCTGTAATATCGAATTGATTACCTTCTTTCAAGTAACATTTTATCCTCTTTTAAATCGAATCAACGATAATTCTCTAATCAGGCGTGAGTTGTTATTTTTATTTTAATTATAACTTTTTGCGATTTTTAATATTTGCCGGAATCGAACGTCATTTATTTGTATCATCACACGATGATGACGTTCATACCAGCATTATACACATGAAGATTATAGGTAAATAGAGATTTGAATTTAATTGGTAGAAATTTGGGAAAAATTGTGATTTATCTTTGCTGAGAGTATAGAATATAGCAATTTACCATATATCTCCTCTGAAGAAGGACGAAGTTTTTGGCAACAGTCTAACATAAAAGAAGCAGCTTGACACAAAGTAGATAATATCAACATATGTGTATTCACGGTCATGATATCTGATAAGGAAAAAATGAGACACACACACAACATGAGAAAATATCGATTTCACTGTTTGTTTTTTGTTAGAAATAATATTGCGAACATATTATACACTTTTAGAAATTGAGTTTTCACCAGAAATACAAGCTTTGCGATTCCCGGAGTTTGAAAAAACACGTCAACCGGAAGACGACCATACTGATTTTTTTTCTTTTTCAGTTTTTTGTGATTTTCTTTAAACTCCACGTGCTCCACGTGCCTTATGCATCTAGTACCAACCCCCTCACTAGGGTCCCTTAATTTAAATCTCTTATCACTTGTACTCTGCTTACTTTAAGTCTTTTATTAGCTTTTTTTGGTTCAACGGAAGTTGCGACTTTACAGAATTGAGTCATAGATTTTCGAAATTTCCTCAACACAAAAAAAACGGTCTAAAGATTTTTTAAAACTTGGAATAATAACTGTACAGTTGTAGACCAACCACTTTTATTCGTTCATTTTTCTGAGAAAATTATTTTAGTAAGGTTCTGGGGGAAGGGTGAGGTTAGGCCTAGTTCTAAGGTGGCCCTTAAGGGGTAGTGGGCTAGCCACTTCAGGAAACTTAACACTCTGCGGGTATCCCAGCTCAACAACAGTTACACTCACATACTTCACGTCGTAGGGCCAACTACTTGGGTTCAGCAAACTCGCACAGACAAACTCTAGTCCACGTCACCACATACACACATTCGCTCACACAGCACAGCCTTTACTTTACAGACGTCTACATTGTGTTTCAGTATATATTCCTTGTTTATCAGTGAGTTCCCAGTCATTCGAGGATCGACGGGAAGGAGAAGGCATAAGTTCTGGCAAAGGAAGGCTCTACATTACCTCAATCTAACATAGATCTGAGCTTTCTAACACTAGCCGGTTATTGTAGATTTCATGTAGAGATGCCATTAGGAAAAGCATGTGGAAGCTGCTACCGGTAAATCCTGGGCCCTATTGGATCCCCTATTGGGGGCCCAATCCCTATTGGATAATCCCCTATCGCCAGATCTTCCGCGTCAGGTGGATGTAGCAAATTTCCCGTCTGCTGACGGAATTCTCAGATCTCCACAGAATCTGGGAGTTGCCACACCTATTTGCCCCAACTGTAATAGTGGAGAAATGGAAGGAGACCATTTTTTGTCTGTTCGGCCCTCGACGATATACGATGCAGCGCTGATTTTTTATTACTAAGTAGTAATTTATACTGGACCGCAAGATCAAGACTAATGGCCAAACAGGCCAATTCATCGGCGTAGGGGAAAAAAAATTGTGTTTACAAACTTTGACACCTACAGAGCCACAGTAGATCATTTAGGGCCGTAATGGCTTTAGCTTTATAGCCCCTTTCCCCTTCTACAAACGTCAAATTTCATCCTTCTCTATACTGGATAAATCAGTTTTTATTTGAATCTGATAGTGAAGTAACTCTTATTGGTCTACAGTATTAGTCAGAATGTATACAAATCTAAAAAATCAAAGTACGAAATGTGCAGTTCGTCAAACTTATTCTAGAATTTGTAAACTGGACTGTGGTTATGGTTTAGAAAACTAGCCGAAGCTCATATCTAATGCTCAAAACTGAGACTAGTGTGTTTCAAATGCGGCCTAGTTTTTCTTGAATAAAAGGCAAGAAATTGAGAATTTCAATTTTTTTCAAAGAAATAAGAAGAGAAATACATGTTTAAAAAAAAACAGATGCCAAAAGAGAAATACCCCAACTAAACTAAAGTAATATTATTGTAACTAATTATAATATAATGCAAAAAGTAATGTAAGTAATATTGTGGCTGTAAACATATGTAAATTCAAGGAACACCGGACTGTAGCTATAACAATATTATATAAATAGCTAGTTTAATTTATAGCTTAATAAAATTGTTATTGAAGGACAAATTTTATGATTGTTTTGCCACTACATCATATTATGTTCAAAGTTGAAAAATAACTTTTTATTGCCGTAAGTATGTATGTATGCTGTATTCACTAAGATATATAGTCAATAGAAAGCCCTGAACCGTACTACTTACTTCATTCCCATATTGCCGCAACTATTAATTCAATCGAATTTTTATTTAAAACCGAATCAGCTATATTCTAAATTGAATAGTGTGTATCGTTAATAAGTGTGCAGTATGTATGGCATAAATCTGCAAGGTTGTAAAGGTTGATATATTGGTTGGCGTGCGTTCGTGTTCTCATCTAGACCAGATTGATTCATCTGTTCAATAGGAATGTACCTCTGTATGAATGTTTATTAATTGTCAGTAAAAAGGAATTTTCTGTCGGAACACCTTTCTAGAATCACATTTAAATAAATAAAGAGCTGGAGATCAGATGTGACAGTCCTGTAAGTTCCAAATCTGCTGTGAAGCATTCACACCACTTTCTCACACTGCAATTTTCTCTGTTCTCTGTTGGCAATTTTCCTAAAAAATGTAAGATTTTACTAATTGATCTCCAGAGACTATAATGCCTAGCAATCTTATTTTTGGGTTTCCCCCTCTCTTACTGCTACCTGGAAGAGGATACTGTCAATCTAAGGAACTTCTTCGAGGTGTCTGATGTGACCTTTTAATACCTCACACAGCGATTCATTCTTTCACTCTTCTCTCCTGTTTTACTTCACTGTCTACTATTATTAAATGCTAGGAAGAACTCCCTTCCAGGTGCTGGAACCGCATATTTTATTGAAAAATGACTTCACAGAGAGAAGCTAAAGTCTCAGCACCCCGTATGATCAGTTTTTCTGGAAAAATGCGGTATTGTCTGACTGGAGGTACTTGAACGGAATATCCAGTTTGAGCTTCCTGAGACAATTCTCTTTACTGAGAGAAAACTTATTTGCAAACTTTGGCAGCACTGTTCACAGTACGTTCTCTTACAGCACAATAAGAGAAAAAAAAAGTGTTGAAAAAACGAAGACCAAACCTATAGACAAAACACATTTCTACAATTATAGATTCAAATAGCAACAAGTTATATAACTTTATATTTTTCAAACATCTTAGTTTTTTTGGTAATATGCACATATTTTTTACATAGGTTTTTTTTTTTTTTTTTTTTTTTGGCTTGGGTGTTTTATTGGAAACTCCCATATTGCTTTTACATAGGTTAATTTGGAATAAAACCAGACTACCAGGTTGATATTGGCAGCCATGTTATTGTACAAGTTCATATGAATATTAAATAGCATTACATTGTGTTGTTACGAATTAAAGCAATTATCAGCAAATAAGTGACCCAGATTTCTCTTCTAGTCGTCACATTATTCCACACCACCTCTTTACGTTATTAGTAAATGTATTAATATATATAATAATATTGAATTTTTTATTACAATTTTTTGTTGATATCCTTTAGTTGCGCTATTATTTCAAATGCTTTCAACATTAAGGAATGCTAACAATCAAAAAAGTGGAATTTGGATGGTTTGTCTGTCTGTCTGCAACAGTTTTTGCTCCCAAATTGACGAATGTACCGTTTACAGCGCGGGGGGTTGGGGATGTTAAAAGGGTTGTTGTTGGGGGAGAATGATATAACAAGCGGTATTTTCGGATTAGAGCGCATGGTTTTAATTACCACCTATGGTAATAAGGAGCTGCCTCTAGTGCTAAATACAAATAGTGAGAAATAAAAAATATATAATAAGCGGTATAAGAACTCCCGCCGAAAATAACAAATAATTCTTGTCCATCGACTTCTAACATTAATAAATCGAGTGCAGCTCAAAGTAAGGCGTACTGGTTGCGCAAAAAGTTGGAAAAACAAAAATTAAAAAAAGAAAACTAACAAAATATTCATAGAAATCATTAAAAGAAACATTTGTATTTATATTAAATCTGATCCGTCTTTAACGACAACTAAAGCGAATACAAGTATTGATTTTGTATTTGTCTGGTAATCTTCATCAACTTGTCTGTCACAATGATACAACTTATTTTAGTTACCATAATCTTATTCTATGACAGTGACAGTGCGCACGCATGAACATGCACAGATACAAAATAATGAGAATAAACTTATAGATTTTAATTGATAAACACAATTGTCTTTTTGCTCTTTACAACAGCTACATATAAACACCAATAAAACAATTTCAAATGTTCGACTCTTTTCGTGAAAAATCGGTAGCAGTTTTTTTTTTTTTAATTTTCCTTAAACGTGAGGTAATTGTTTTCTGGACTTTGGAGAACGGATATTTAAAGAAGTAAGAAAGATAATTTATAGGCTGTTAAATAACAACTGCATTCCATAAATAAACATCCTTTTAGTAATTATTGCATTTCGCAATGAGACGAGATATAAAATAGATGCAATGTGAAGGAATGTTGCAATTGCAAACATGTGCATCGCTATGCGCTATAAACAAGTTTAATTAAGGACCAATCAAGCTACTTCTTATATACTACAACAAAGACATTAAAGTATGAGAGTAGAAAACAAAAGGGAGACCTGTCACTTTAATGTCCTTGAAATGAGCGCAAGGTGAGAAGAGGAAGAGCAGGAAATTATGAGACAGTAATTAGCAGGAATGAACATGTCTCAACAGGTTACTAATACAGCTATCAGAGTTTAGAGTTTATATCTGGCCAGATCTGAATCCCTGAAGCATGGTGTGTGTGTGTGTGTGTGTGTGTCTGTATGTGTTGAATACACGCTGGTAAAAAAGCGAGACAAGCCGTGTGTGATGATGATGATGGCAGTAAGAATACTGATGATATGTAATGATGATGATACTTGAAAACACCCCCTCCTCCTCCACTATGTTGATTTACATACGTGTGATAATCAAGGACAGCTCGGATATTACAGCTGTGAAATTACCTGAGATTGTAAGTTCTCTGTCCAGATGTCGTAATACGTGTACTTTGCTATTTAATAGTCCCGAAGACCTAGCACTACCAACTCTGGCCACAAACAAAGTCCTTTAAACTGCCACCATACGTCCAAATTAAACAACTGTCAACCTCTACCGTCAATGAAGGATCAAATCCTTGTTGAATTTCTCTTATTGCTATCAAAATATCAAATTTTCGAAATGCGTTTTTTATCGATAAAAAAAAATACCTATTTTGAGGACCACTGAAAAAGAAAAACACGGTTTTAGCGAATGATGTGTACCCATGTGTCTGCAAAATAGTTTTCTGAGTTTTTTTTTAATTACTTCGACGATTTTAAACTTGAAACGGTAACTGCAAAATATAAACCTATCACTTGTTGGTATTTTATCCATCGTAGCATGCATATTGATTTTCTTCCTAACCGGTTTCGGATTTTCATCCATCGTCAGAGCAAATTCACCAAGTTCGTGTAGAGAGTTCACTTCCACACGAACTTGGAATTTGCTCTGACGATGGATAAAAATCCGAAACCGGTCAGGAAGAAACTCAATATGCATGCTATGACGGATGGAATACCAGATGCTCTCCAGCATGGCGGCCCCACCCACATATTCAACTACCATTTTTATTTGAAACAATTTTTCGGGAAAATTTGTTGTTTGTAGAACCTGAAGAATCTGAAACAGGTTTACCTATAAATTGCAAACCCGGTTTTTTTTTGGACTTATTAGTAGCGCTATCTACATTATAGCATTGTAGACTGGTTTATACTTGTACGTCTTTAAACCTTGTACTTAATTAATGTCAAACGTGACTTTAAGGAAACCAAATTTTAGTAAACAATCCATGTCTATTTCTGTGTGTCATGTGAGTGGTTTCGCAACAGATTCCCCCCCCCCCCCCCAGTTCGAGGTGTTTTCAAATATGGCTCCAATGATTTATTTTTAATTTAGCGTTGTCTACTTTTGCTGTAGTGTTGGAGTGCATTCTTTACACAAATTCTTGTATCCTTTACAACGCACACATCCCAAGAAATGTTTTTTACATTACTTCCTGCCTACAGTTATATTCGTCAACTGATTATCTATACTTTCTTAATATAGCCAGACCCTTTTCAATAATCATAATCCAGTCATACTCACAGAATCCTAACGTTAACACCTTAGAAAAATGGTTCAAAAAACGGGCCATCAAACTTAAATCAGTCCACATCACCAACATAACCTTCACACTCTTTACTCCATCTGCACCAGTTTATCATAACCTATTTCCGTCTATCAGTTGTCTAAAGTAGTCTGCTAGCTTGGGCTTCTTTACATATGGAATTCTTATTCAAAACTGAAGAGGGCAGAACTCAAAAGAAACTTTCGACAGTAGCTTAAAATGTCAGTAGACAAACAGTTCTAATCTCTCCTTGGACAATAATACACTTATTTACATACACTCACATCTTTTAAGAGCACTTAAAGTCCATCCTTTAAGAGCACTCTGTATGAGTCCAGAGTTAAGCTATTCCTACAGATCTTAATATTCCTTTCGTCACCAGTTTGCTCAAACACCTTTTTAGAAAATTCCATCCTAAACCCAGAACTACATCCGTATGTAATAATTACAGCTCCTCTCTTTCAGAACTTTTCCACATAAACCTCCTGGATTCGAATTTTTCGAGAAAATGGTATGTTCAGTAAACTTCTTCCTCCAGAAGATTTTACTAAATCATAGGCTATTCTACGACTTCTTTGGCTGAAGTTTTTTGGTGGACTTATTTTTGCAGAGATCGGCCGTGGCATTGTTGTTGATCTCTGGAGAAGGCTGTATGTTGTTCTTTAGTTTGTCCAAACTAGTTTTACTATTCGGTTTTAATCAGTAAGAATATCATCTAGTATAAAAAACCAGTTCACACGAATCTAATTCTCTAGATATATATGCTCTATATATATATATATACTATATAAAATTGCGTGTAACATACAAGTAATTAAACTATCTAAAGAATAATGTTTAAAAAGGAAATGGAATTTTTATATAAAAGAAAAAATTTATTAAAAAAAAAAAGAAAGAGAGATGAACAAAAAGTTGGAGCAAGATGGTTGCTGCGATTAATGTTCACATTAGTGATAAGGTTATGTTGCCTGCTGCTATCTCATCAACATGACAGAACAGCAAGCGTGTTAACAAATTCATTATTAAAAATAAAAAAATATATACAATTAACATATTATCTTTTATAATTATATACATAAAATTGTTTGAAACATTAAAACATGTGTAAACTCATTCACAGAAACAAAGGTAACTTGAGTAGTTACTGTCGGGCAACTGGAACACATGCAATTCTATTATATAAAACAAAATAAATAAAAAAACATGAATATATATTGTTCTTTTTGTTCGTTTACTTTTTTATTCTGTTCTTATTCTTCAAAGGTTTTTATTCAGAAAGCTCGTGTAGATGTTAAAGTTAAGAAGACCTCACACACACACACACACACACACACACACACACACACACACACACACACACATACATACATATATATATATATATGAGGCCACGTAACACCAGTGTGTAAGATTTAGATGGTCATAGATAAGATTATAGCGTGAGTGAAAAATATTATTTTCTAATGTTATGTATGTATGTATGTATGTATGTTTGTTAGTATATTTATTTTAAAACTCGTATCTGGCTATATATCATGATTATACGGTCTCTTTCTGCCGTAAGAACAAGTATTGTGACAAATTTTCTTAATTGAATTTTTATCGGGAATATCGGGAGTTGAAGGTGTGTAATATATATATTCGCATTGATTGGATACCTTTTTTTTTCTCTTTTTTTTTTTAAATTTAAGGGCGTCAACATCTAAGCTCATTGGCGCCCGGAGCCTTCTCAGTGTACTGCCGGCCTCCGGAAGTGTTCTCTCTTTACAGACAACACTGTCCATCACCGGACAGTGAGCTGTAGAAGCTCCTAGGAAGCAAAAAATCTAAGGGTGGACAGCTGGACTCGAACCCGGGTTCTCCGTGTGGGAGTCCAGTATGCTAACCGTAAAATAGAAAGGGCAACTATTCCGTTTCCTGATTGGATACCTGTTACAATAAATAATAGTTTCTTGGTCGTGTATTTTTAATCAGCTGATTCTGATTAATGAAGACTTTCTCTGTAAATTTAATACAGTAAATATGCTTGGTAGAAATTCTGATTTAAATTTTGAAAACTAGACTTTGAAGATACCATCAACAGATGTTCAATTTTGAAAGGAAGTGTGCCTTATCATTGTGTTCGTAAAATAGAAAGGGCAACACACTACCAAATTTGATGAACATATTTTTTTTTTTCCAAAGAAAACAACAGTAATTAAACGTGTTAATATTTTCTTTCTCCATAAAAAAGGAGGGTGACAGTGGTAGGTTCGAATGATTGTTTTAATACGTTCTTAAACCTTGTACTTATTTAAAGCTAAACGTGACTTTAAGGGCAACTAAATTTTAGTAACAATCCATGTCTATTTCTGTGTGTCATGTGAGTGTTTCACAGCAGATTTTTCCCCTCCTATTGTTCGATGTTTTAATAGAATGTGAAAAACAAAGAAGCTGTGCTGTAAACAAAGGGATAAAGTTGAAACACAGGAAGCAAATGTTTTCACACCATCAGAGAGAATATTTTGCCATTCCCTAGGGATATCCCAAGTATATATATATAATGTCCCATATGTAAACCCTTCTATTATGACATTGTTAGCAGATTTTGATGTTTTAAAATTAGTTTTTTTTTGTGCAGAATATATAGCTGGGATACAGGAAGTCCGCAGGGACAGTTCCTAACGTTATAACACCCCCCCCCCCCCCCCACACACCACTTAACAAGCAATTTTATTGGGAAAAAAAATGCAATAAGTGTAAAGAAATAGATGTGTTAATACAAAAAGTTTATGAAAATAAAATACGTCAGAGACATTTCCGTGGTAGCCTGACTTCCATTTGTGGGTCATCGACGGTTCGGCGTTCTCAGACAGTGTGCACAACACAGACTCGTACAGAGAATTAGTTTCAACACTGAGTGAAGCTAAGACATTAGTGTGAAACTAAAGTTTTAACTCAGAGTGTGAAACTAAGGCTCTGTACGAGTCTGTGTTGGCACACTGTCTGAAGAACGCATCCTGAAGATGGGCGAACGCCCGAAACCGGTCGATGACCACAAAATGAAGCAGGCTACCACGGAAAATGTCTCTGATGCTTTCCAGCTCTGCGGAACCAACCACCACAACAAATAAAATAGCGGTTTAAAGAAAATTATTGGTGTCTTCTCCCCCTCTCCCCCAAAAATTGACTATACAGAACTTTATGAAACTTTCTTATAGAATCCACTGGTGAAATCAAACAGAAAATCAAGTTAGATATTTCCTGTTATCGATTGATATTTGAAATACGCAGTCGTACATACAAGCGACCAAGCTCTAAAAACTGTATATTCATTATCAGTAAGCCTAAAAAGACACACACACACATATACACATAAGTATATATAAAATGAAAACTGTGTTTTGAAAATCTAGCATGAATGCGATTTCTATTAATTAAGGTAAAACCATTCAGTACACTCTCTGTCCAGCATGCTGCCCTTAGATTTTCTTTTCCTAGGAGCTTCTACAAATCACGTCGGGTGATGGGCAGTGATGTCTGCAGCTAGAGAACACTGCTTGGAGGCCGGCAGTACTCAGAGAAGCTCCGAGGGGCACAATAGACCTTGCAGGTCGCAATGCAATAATCCCCTACAACAATCTATATCTACAATCTATTGCAGTTTCGATATTATAAGAGATCGGTTTGATTGCAGAAATATCGATGAAAGATAAATACAAATTACATTGAATTAATATTGATCCATATTCCATTAGGGTAATTAAAATTAATTTTAAGAAAACATATGATTTAGTTATAGAAAAAAAAGAA
Source organism: Triatoma infestans (assembly GCA_011037195.1). Taxonomy (NCBI): domain Eukaryota; kingdom Metazoa; phylum Arthropoda; class Insecta; order Hemiptera; family Reduviidae; genus Triatoma; species Triatoma infestans. Next base: position 131,147 of record JAAEAF010013891.1, read on the forward strand.
GGAAATTATAATACAGTTTTCAATAGTTAATTAGTAAAGATATAGACATTTTAAATAATATAGTATGGAGTAATAAGTAATGGACACAGTGTACAGATAAGAAAGAGAATATTGCATTGCGAACATTGAGTGCGCAGAGTGACTGGGATCTGTCGGGTGGCGGGGGGAGGAGGTAATTGACGGATCGTGACTCCGAGGTCGGGGGGCGCGCCGCCGCGCACACACACACACACACACCACACAACACACACACACACACACACACACACAGTCATTCGGCCAGTTTTAATTAGTGCGGGAGAGATTGGATATTGTGACCGGCAGAATTAGACTTGTTCGCTTCGAAAAAAAATTAAGTCAAAAAGAATTCACAGAGCTGTGTAACCATTTAGCTAATACCTACCCTAGGTAGGCCTTATATCTCAATCGCCTCTATACGTTTTTTTTTTTTAGGAAAAAATAGAACTTCGAGTTAAAATGGCCAATTTTATGATTTTATTAACTGCGGAAAGAGAAGATCCGTGGTGTGAGTGTTTCATATTTTGACTTGCCTGACTTTTGTTAAGTGATTTAAAGCACACGTCCGGATCAGATTCTGAAACAGATTCTCTCTGGATTCACAAGGTGTTTTAAAATCTGTAATTCCGGCTTCAAGAATTTGTTTCGAAAATCCAATATGAACGTTAAAATTGAATAAATTGAAAGTTAGGTTGTATATGTATGAAATACGGGAGAGTGGGGGAAGCAAAACATATTATTAAAAGCTTTTAGTTGAAAGAGATTTATTGTGTGAATTGTGTGTAGTTCTTACAGAATGTTTGGCTGGAAATGACCGGAAGCTGGAACAGGTGACAAAGAAACACACAGCCCTACAGAGCGCGCTGTCCACTCTGCCTCCCACCCACACACATTCGTCACACTTGTGTTTTTTCCTTGGCTACGTCATTGTAGTTGTTATGAGAACGAGCTGCAAGTAGACCGGTGTGTGGTGTCTGCCTGTACTATGATGATGTTCCATTCATGATGTTGGGCTGTAGTGCTCACTGCGAGCTGCTGGTACTGATTAGTTGTGCCAGTTACTTTTCTCGGCCCACTGCCCTTCACACTTCCAACATATATCCACATATCCCTTTTACGTAGAAAATTAAAGTCAACCCAACTTGTCTCCAAAAAAGTTATTATTTAAAAAGTTTATTATTATAAAATTGCCGGGCCAAGAAAACAAGTTATAAAAATATTGACTGTGAGCCACCCTTTCCATTCGCCAATGATTGGGCTAATTCGGTTTTAGTTTATTGACTACTCCCCTTCCCTAAATCCTCCAGCAGGCTTCTCTCCTCATTCCCGCTACATCGTTGATGTTTCCTTCCTCTTATATATTTGCCGACAGATTACCTTTTATTAATATGAACAATTTAAAGATGTATTCTCCAATTTGGATAACATTTTAAACTTTAGATACCCCATTTATCGCTAGTGTTTTTCATTCAGTAATTTTTATTTCTTTATTTTTTTTCATTCAGTAATTTTTTTTTCTTTCTTAATAATTGTTACTTATAGCGAAAGCGCTATAAGTAACAATTATTATAATGAACATAATAGATAATGAGTAGAGAAGCTACCCAATGAGTACACTCCAAAACTAAACAAAAATACTATTCACTCTCTTCATTTGAGAGGAAATCACGAGGCGATTGTCTTTTAAGGCGCCTAGGAACGTTATTAGGAAGTGTTCGGTAAGACAGGTGTTGAACTAAAGGATTTGTGTGAGTCTTTAGGTTAATATGGAATTTCCTGTAAGGGGTTTGGGAGACTTGAGCAATGAACGGTATATTAAGGTCAGTGTGTCAGGTTCGGTTGGAGATGTAAAAAGGAGCGTTTACAATGTTACAGAGGATTCTGGATTGTAGGGATTGAATTTTCTAATTAAACAAAAATTTCAAATTCCTTCTATACTTTCTTTATTACAATCTGGAAATTCTGATGTGAAATAATCACACATTCTATTATTGCTTTTTTTTTCTTTTTTTTTCAATTTAAAGCGAGTCAACATCTATGGTCATTGGAATCCAGTACCTAGTGCCCTGCTGGCCTCCGGGCAGTGTTCTCTAGCTACAGATAACAGTGCCCATCACCGGACCGTGAGCTGCAGAGGCTCCTAGGAAGAAAAATCTAAGGGGTAGCATTGGACTCGAAGCCGGGACCTACGCGTGAGAGACGAACGCATTACCAATGAGCTAATCCCTTTCCGCTTCTATTGCTTTTATGCAGCTATCTATACAAGAGACAAGTTTTCTTTCAACAACAAATTTTACTCATTTGTCCAGGACATAAATATTTGAGGTGATGAAGAGACAAGTACTTGCCCAGGCAGGCACAGAAGTAATTAGAGAGCAGGTACAGAAGTAATAATTACATTGTAATACAGAAGAGAGTGCCAATAACATAGCATGTTCCCTATATAACGTTTGAGATTTAGTTCCCCAAATTCTGCAGAACTACCTAAATCAATGTTTTCGGAAAAATGTTACAAATAATAGTAACAGACATATATATATGTTTGCAGTTATAGTTCCATGTTTAAAGAAAATCATTATAGTTGTTCCGAGAAAATAGCCAAAAAACTCAAAAACTTGTTCTGTAAATTTTTAACTTACGGTCAACTGATTTTCTTCAAATTTGGAGTTCTACAATGCTTCTGATGTATTTAATATTATTAGTACCTATATTATACAGGAATACAGGTGTATAGATGTGTATATAGCGCCATAAATTGTACGAAGTGGTACCAAAGCGAAAAGCTTTACGCTACTGTTCCCCCCAGAACCGCCAAAAAATCAATTTTCCTGTAAAATGAAACAATAAAAGTGATAGGCATTTATTTGGATAATATACAAAGGTTAAAGAAAATCATTGGAGTTGTTTCCGAGAAAAAAAATTCAGTAAAATCGCGCTTCCAGTTGATGGATTTTCCCGAAAACTTCCCTGAAGATGCGTTGGTGGAGCCTAAACGAAATACCAACTTTGAAATTCCTATGATTTTTCGTTTTTAAGATTTGGATTTTGTGCACCAGTACTCTCTCTCACATACACACACACACACACACACACACACGTACATACCACACACACACACACACACACACACACATACAGACCATTCGGAGAAAATATTTTTTTCTTTTGCAGGGACCTCAAAACATTTCCAGTGAAAACTCAATTCCTAAAATTTGACAATTTTTTCACGATCGCAGTGCTTCCTTTCAAGAGGAATAAGTGAAAGTAAAAAGTTACTCATAACTTTTAGGTCATAGTTTCGTACACCCGTCTAGTTGCTCTTATATATAAAGTATAGTTTGTAGGGATTGTACTTGGTAATTTTTAGGACAAATTGATTACCTGAAGGTAGTTACCTCGTTAATGCATCGCCTTGTAAAAATAATAAGGCATCTCAAGTTAAGGCCAACACTTAAAATTCCCAGAAATTCCCTATCCCGGAAACACGTTACAAATTGAAGAAACAGGTTAATATATGTGCCTGTTTTAGGAAAGTCGTCAAATATCTAGTTCAATACGGGTTGGCTTGATAACAACTATGATTTTATCCATCGTAGCCCATCATCGTCAGAATAAGGCTGTGAATCAATTCGTGTAGAGAGATACCTACTTCAACTTAATGTTTGATTGTACCTACATATATAATCAGCCAGTATGGTGCGGGATACAAACTTAAGGTTGAGAAGTCACATCTCTACACGAATTGGTTGATAGCCTTACTCTAACGTTCGATGAGTATGCGAA
>JAAEAF010013892.1:0-17840 GCA_011037195.1 Triatoma infestans
TGTAGAGCCAGCTGTGCACACTCCAGGTCCTTCGGTGGGACCCACTACTCGTGTTAAGAAGGTTGCCTATGCCACTACAACACGCACATCACAACAGAGTTGCCACCTTTGTCACTCTGCTGAGCACAAACTGCAAGCTTGTCCCACTTTCACTCAAAAAAGCCCTAAGCAGCGTTTCGAGTGGGTAAAATCCAACAAAGTATGCATCAATTGTTTAGGCAAGCATAAAAATCGCTGCTCTTCTTCTTTTACATGTCGAGTCTGCCATAAACAACATCACACCTTGTTGCATTTAGGCTACCTAATAATAATACTGTAGCCAAAACCAAGACTTCCGTGCCTACTTCTCCGGCTCCCCCCTTAGCAAACTCAGCAACAACAGCTCAGTCTGATCACAGGGCATCTCCGGTTTCAGTCCCAATAGCGGCTGTTTCACCTGCTAACAATACTGTGTTGCTAGCAACTGCCTTGGTAACCTTAAGAACTCCAACTGGAGCCTATCGAGTAGTGAGGGCTTTGATTGATACCGGTGCCGGAGGCTCATTTATTTCAGAACATTGTGCGCAATTATTGAATTGCAAACGTTCTAAGGCACAAGTAACTGTTCAAGGGGTAGGTCCTACTTCGGCCAATGCAAAGGGAACATGTCCCCTTTCAATTTCGAGTGTAAGTAACTATACAATTGCTGAGGCTCATCCGTTTATTATATTACCTAAACTTACACAGCCTACTCCTCAAACCTACATTTCCCCTGAGTTGCGTCAACGCACCAGGAATCTAATTCTGGCCGATCCCACCTTCGATACTCCATCGAGGATTGACTGTATACTGGGCGCCGAGTTATTTTCTCGGATTTTCACTTGTGAACCACCTGTTCCTACAGGTCCAAATTTGCCAGTAGCCATGCCATCAGTGTTTGGCTATATCATTATGGGCTCCGCCCCAACACTCCAATCATGCTCCGAATCTAGTTCAACTTCATCTGTCGAATATGACAACAAGGTACCTGCCTTTCATGCAGTTCCATCTAATGAGCTCCATGCCTTGATGGAGCAATTCTGGGTTACCGAAGAGCCACCTGCTGCACCTTCTCGTGTACCCCCTGAAGCTGAACAGTGCGAACAATATTTTCGCACATCTACTATAAGGCACCAATCGGGGCAATACCAAGTAAGACTGCCCTTCATTAAGGCAGATACTTCATCTCTACGGGGTTCTCACGGCCAAGCCTATACTCGTTTTCTCGCTTTAGAGAGACGTTTTACTCGAGATCCCGAATTTAAACAACTTTACGTGGATTTTATGAGCGATTATCTTAAGCAGGGACACATGGTTGAGACTTCCTCAACTCCCACATACTACATTCCACATCATGGGATTTTTAAGAAGCGCGGAGACACCTCAAAATTAGAGTGGTCTTTGATGCCAGCGCTAGACCAGCTGGGGGCACTTCACTCAATGAATTATTATATCCGGGCCCCAAACTACAACCGCTACTATCAGATATCATCACGCTCTTTCGTAGATTTCCTTATGTGCTTTCATGTGACATTATGCAAATGTTTCGACAAATTAAGGTCCATCCAGATGACTGGTGCTATCAAGCCGTTTTATGGCGCGATAATCCTGGTCAACCCTTGAAAACATATCTTCTTACTACAGTTACCTATGGAACCAGGTCGGCTCCGTATCTCGCGTTGAGAACTCTAGCCCAGTTGGCAGAGGATGAGTCTGCAGGGTTCCCTAAGGCATCTGAAGCTCTCACCCCCAGCGTTTTTGTTGATGACATCTGCGTTGGCGCATATACTCTCTCAGAAGCTATTGCCTTGCGTGATGAGGTTATTGCCTTGTTGGCCACTGGCGGATTTACACTCCGCAAGTGGGTATCCAACCACCCATCTATTTTAGATGGACTTCCAACTGACCATTGCATAACCACTGTAGCGGAAGTATCATCTCCTATAGCTCTTCTTGGGACACACTGGGATCCTAATCAAGATACATTGAGTATATCGGCGGAATTTAAGTCTCGCCCTGCTTCGGTATTGACCAAACGTCGAATTTTATCTACTATTGCTCAAATCTTTGACCCATGTGGTTGGTTGTCTCCTTTTACGATGACAGCGAAGTGCTTTATCCAGCGCCTTTGGGTTTTACCCTTGGATTGGGACACCCCTCTCGAGTCTGACCTTGTTGAGGAATGGTCTGTTATCTTTTCCTCTTTTAGCTTAGTTTCTAGCTGCTTCATAAATCGGCCTTTGCCACATACGTCTGCAAGGGACCCTGTAGCCCTTTATGGGTTTTGTGACGCATCCAAACGGGGCTACGCAGCCGTATTGTATCTGTGCGCATCTGCTTCTACTGGCCCGCCCGTTCTGCTGGTATCTAAAACTAGAGTAGCTCCGCTTAAAACCCAGTCCATTCCGCGACTGGAGCTCTGCGGCGCTCATTTGTTGGCCTTACTGACCCACCATTATTATACGTTATTGTCACGTTCGCTTCACATATGTGACCTACATCTGTGGACTGACTCTCAAATTGTCTTACGGTGGATATCCATCGAGCCGCACAAGTTAAAGACCTTTGCAGCCAATCGGGTCGCCCAAATTTCAGAATGGGTACCCATGGCCACTTGGCATCACGTTACTTCAGGTCAGAATCCTGCCGACTTGGCCTCCAGAGGCACTACTATGTCTCTGTTATCCTCTAGTGCACTATGGTGGCACGGCCCTGAGTGGCTTCCTTTTCCTTCTAACTGGCCCTCTGATATCCCTAATCCTTCGTTTACTCCGGAAGAATTAGAAGTGTCTTTACCTGCTAAGCCGTTGTGCACAGCTGTGCCGGCGCCTATTAATTTATTTGCCGCTATATCCTCTTGGCCTACACTTCTTAAGGTGGTTAAGATTATCTTAACCTGGCGTTACAAAACCAGTTCTACGTTTATTTCCTACCAGGTTGTGGTTGACCGTATCTGTCTATATATCCAACGCCAATCTTTTGGTCCCGAATTAAGGGCCTTACAAAACGGAACTCAGGTGCCCGTCAGTGTTAGACGGTTGACACCCTTTTTAGACCCCAGTGGCCTAATTCGAGTTGGAGGCCGCTTGGCTCTTTCAACTGTAGTTCAGCAGCGGCATCCGATCCTGCTACCCAAAGCACATCCTTTGGTTGCTCTTCTTATCCGCTATTATCATATAGCACATCTTCATGCTGGACTCAATCAGGTTCTGTTTCACTTGTCGCAGCGTTTTTGGATTATATCTGCAAGACAAGCCATTCGAACTTGTATCTTTAAATGCGTTACATGTTTCAGAAGTAGACCTTCACACGTACCCCCCCTTATGGGGCGGTTACCAGCGGCTAGAGTCAACCCCGCGCCGCCTTTCTACCATACTGGTATGGATTTTGCAGGCCCATTTACTGTTCGAAGTTCGCATTTACGAAAGGCTCCGCTACTTAAGGTTTATCTTTGTTTATTTGTGTGTTTTGCCTCCAAAGCAGTTCACCTAGAGCTCGCAACGAGCTTAAGCACCCCAGAGTTTATCAATGTCCTTAACAAGTTAATAGCTAGACGCGGTTGCCCTGCCCAGTTGTATTCAGATTGTGGTACTAATTTTGTGGGCGCATCAGTTCTCTTGCGAAAGGCCTTACAAGCCTTCCTGCACCTGTTAAAACCCTCCCCACAGGTTGAGGAGTTCTGTAATCTACGAGGTATTACCTTCAATTTCAACCCTCCTGCAGCCCCCCATCAGGGCGGATTGTGGGAACGGGTAGTTCGGTCCACGAAATTCCATCTGAATCGTGTTCTTAAACAACAAATTCCCACCTTTGTCGCTCTTCAGACCTTGGTGATTCGTATTGAAGGAATCTTAAATTCTCGCCCGATTACTCCTATGTCTAGCGATCCTTCAGATTATAGTGCACTACCGCCTGGACATTTTTTAATAGGTCGGCCACTAATGGCTTCTCCTGAATCCGACCTAAGCTTACTACAATTCTCTCCACCTTCTTATCGGTTGCTTCAATCTACCATTCAGTCATTCTGGAATCGTTGGAGACGTGATTATCTCCCATTGCTACAACCGAAACAAAAGTGGACTGTCAATCAGCCAAATTTGAAGGTTGGTGACTTGGTGCTTTTAGATGAACCTAACACTCCTATCTCAACATGGCCGCTTGCAAGGGTCCTAGAGGTGTATGAGGGCTCGGATGGGGTGGTCAGACAAGTTAAGCTTCGAACTTCACGTAGCAGTTTTGTTAGGCCAGTAACAAAACTGTACAAACTACCTATAGATTGAGTGATTCAGCGGGCCTTTTTTCTCTTGGTGGTTTTGCTCCACCTCCCTTCCATTTATTATTATATATACTAACCTCTCAACGCCTCTCTGATGACGGAGACGTGCAGGGGAGCGTGTAATTCTCTTCTCTCCTTCGAATTTACTCTTTTTCTTCTCACCCTGCACTGAGTTTACGAGAGGCGGGGTCTGCATAAAAATATTCTCTCATTACTCTAGTTATTTATTGATTATTATATCTCCCTTCCCTTTCCCTTGTTGTTTTTTGTTTGGTGTTGGAGATTTACAATGTTTTTATGGAGCCTTGCTCGCTCCTTTGATTTTGCGCGTTTGCGCCCTTAGTTAAAGAGCGGTTGCTCTTATTGGTAAGGTGTTGCCGTGGCTTATATCCACGCTTCTTCGAGCCCAATGGCTCTGTCTGGGGCTTTATCTTCTGGGCATTTCCTGCCCCCCCCCCAGTGTTACGTATTTCTGGAGTTTAAGGGGAGTTTTAATGCAGCGAAATACGTAACTGTTTGAGTGACAGTCTTCAATTGATAGAGGCCCCTCCCATCAAAAAAGAGACAGGACGTTACTTACAATTTTGGTCACCTAGAGCACTGTTGTAACGTTCTAGCCTTAACACAGGGTATCAGTTTCTCAATCTAATCACCTAGCTAAGTGGCAGGGCCCTAGTAGTTGTAACCTTATCACTACCTCAAGTTCCGTTCTATCTCGTGGAGCTGGTGTGACGCCCACCCAGACTGCATTTTTCGTTCTTAGTGAACATCTTACATAAAGCCGTTTATATTGCGTGAATCATCTTGTGAGATTGCACAATTATCTTCAAATAACATTTTCTAGTGTATGCTAAGTTCGGTGGCGTATCATTAAATCGCTGGATCGCAGTTCTCTTTTTTACGCCGTTCAGTTGCTGCCCCACGTGGGTACTCTTCTTAGCAGTCTGTTAAACCTCTAATTTACAGTCTCACACTCAGTAAGAGCTTATTCAGCAGTGATAATAGGAGTCACCACTCTAACTAGAGTCAAAATCTGGCGGATGCACGTGGCGTATATTAACATCATCTACATGCAGAGTAAGATAATTTTCCTATTCTTTCCTCTCCTTGATATCTCTACTCTGTTCATGATTAAGTGTTAATATAGGTCGGCGGAAGCCGTTTAAGCGACTATTGCAATCGCCCTGAAGGTAATAGTTCATATTATTTTTTCTTGCCAATACCTTCAGTCTCAGCTCAACATTTATTTGATCACTAATCATTTATCTAATTCCAAGCTAAGTGACTATTCACTGCAACCCCCACTTGTACAGTCTGGAGAGACGGGGTCTCTACACTGGATAGAACGAGTTCTAATTAAAGGAGGTGTACGGAACTATAATAACTTCACGGCAAGTATACGAACCTTAGCTTTTCTTATTAGCCCTCCTAGTGCTCTTATATTTTCTCTCAACCTAGGTTGAGACTATACAGCTCCGCCTGTCACCTGCACAGTTCCTACATAGTTATTCTTATGCCAACAGCTTTGCAGCTTCGCTGCTGGTCCTCCGTCGGAGGTGAGATCATCCTTCATCAGCAACCTGTGGACAGCCCTGGAAGGGATTGCCTGTCCTTCAGGCAGTCAGAGGAGTTCCCAGGGCATACCCACTCGTCAGTGTGCGTTTTCGGGCTCGGACGTGAGGCGGAAGAACTGGGGAGGCGCTGTGTTCAACAATAAACTTATTGTTATTTTTGAATTGGTGCCTTTTCTGTCTTGTTGCCCCACCCTTCTATCCCTTACAGCAAGACCTGCCTATGGTCTCCGTACGGAGTTCCTGCAGTGGTCTAAACGTTCCCGGAAACCATCTAGTGGTGCCGGATGAGCTCTACCGAGCACGCAAATACGTAACACTTAGGATTTTCATTAAACGATTAGTTGACCTTAATATGAATGTAGTGGAGGGCGATTGAAGATCTTGTATCTTTGTTCTGTCCGATCTAAAACTGCTTCAGCGACACATGTACTTATCCTGGTGGCCTATAATCTTGATTGGCTAACTAATCAATGCTATAACTATAGCCTTCGTCATCCTGCAGAACTAATTCCCCCCAAAACTTGCCACTTTTGCCATCGAATCTCTAAAGAGATTTTGTCCCACGATTCAGGCAGGTGAAATTATATCTTTTAATATTGAAAATTATAACTTTTAATATTTCACTTTTCATTTAAAGTGAAAATTGAAATGTAATTATATTAACAATATACATTAGCAGGGCATTAACAATATATTAAGCAATTTAATATAATCTTGTATTTTTTTTCTAAGTTAAACTTATCGTGAAATCAACATCCATTGCAATACAAAACGAACAGTAATCTTGATATATTGCCAAGTCCATAGTAATTTAACAATTTTATTTTAAAAACGCAAGTAATTTTCTGCACGGTACAAACATCACTGTAACTCTGTATAATCGATTATTTGTAATGTTTACAAGTGTGTGAATTTATTTGCAGTGTAATTCTGTATTTAACTGCCAGTAATAGTGAAATCTATAAGTTCTGTTTTATCGATGAATTACTTATTTCAAAGTACGTATAAACGAATAAAAATAATTGAAATTAGTAAGAAAGAGAAATATATAGGTTATAAAGAAAACAGATCGAAGGGGTACTTTACAAACAACAAAAAATATATGAAAACATTGCAATTAATTATATAAATAAACAATAATAACAGGGTTTTTATATTAATTAATAGTTATTTCAGACATTGCAATTACTCTTCCCCTATAGTAATTATTAAAATTCTTGTAAGAAATTATCTTGGAACTTGTAATCATTACAAAATGTTTAGCTGGCCTTAACTACAACACCATTTAAATATTGGGGATTATGTCTGTTGTTTGATTACAGGAAAAGAACTACCTAAATTTTGATAAATCAGAGGGCAGCGCCATCTGACAACCACCCCTTCCGCAGTTAAAATTTATAATGGCAGTTTAAAGTTATTTAAAGATCTAAAGCATCACATTTTCCAGATAAAACCAGAACTCACATATTCATTCAATGGAAACAACAATTCCATTCAAAAATGTTTCACACAGAAAGTAACGGACATTTAATGTCTTTTTTAGTCTGCGAAGTTTAAAGAAAATTGTTGCAGCCATTTTCAAGAAATAACTGATTTTGATTGAAAACTTCTGTCAGATACGGAAATGATACTTAAATGGAATATCAAATTGAAAAATGAACTCTTGATTTTCGTTGTTTTGAGATATATTGCTCTCAAACACACACACACAGTGTAAAAGTTAATATTATTCAACTGTAATCAGCCCTATATCTAGCGGGAATACGTGAAAACAAGATCAAAACAAATCCCAGAAACAGCGGATTTGAGATTGTACCAACCGGAATAGGTTATGAAGAGAGATAGATAGGGAGTATTTGAGATGAATATTAAAATACATTCTCAGTATTTTGCACCTTTTCACATTTTTTTATATCAATATAATTTAGGAACCAATTTAATACGGTCGCGAAAAAAACTATTTACTAGCTCTAGAGAAAAGTTTTTTACAACTCCCGTATTGTTGCCACACTCGCTAGCTAGTGTGGGAAAATCTGAAACTCGAGTGAGTAAAAGTAGCTCTTTTCTCTCTTGACCAAATAACTATTCTTAGCAGCGGTAAATTTAATCAATAGGAAAGTTCGAAAAACCGGTAATAATAAACCGAAAGCGATATTTAAGAAGATTGATAGAGATCATTATGTAAAACCACCAGTCACTTAACAATGATTGGCTAGTAACTTCCCAATTGTTTAAAATTATTTTAAACCAAGTGTCCCACTTCATATTATTATCCATAAAAAAACAAACAAAAATTTTATTTTCTTTTCTTTTCTCATATGGTTAGAGCAAGTTGTGATCGCTCGCAGATTTCCGATTGGATACGCAAAAAGGCACGTGGCTAAAAACATCGATCATTCAAATTGATTTTACATACAAGCTTTTTTCATAAGTTACTAAGAAGATTGCAATGACCACTGCCATGGTAATTTCTCAAATACTACATCATCTTTTTTATGATAAAACACACACACAAACATGCTACTACAGATCGGTAAAGTTGTGGTACAATGGCGCAGCATTCCTCTATCAGATCTTCAAACAAACATGGAGTGCAACACTCATACGACTTTTATTGCAATTGTCACAGTTTTAAATGACAAATTCCTTGAAATTCCGACGTTTTACTAAATATTTAGTTGCCACTAATATAAAATCTAATCTGGTGAGAAGCTAGACTATAATGAATGGACATCTTGAAGATAGCGTGATATCACCTTCCCCATCAAGTTCAATTTTCTTTACAAATTGTTTCAAATAAAAGTAATAGTTATAATGAGTAATTTGTACACCGAGTTTTTAAAGAAACTGCAGCAACGTGACGACGCAATAGCGGAAATCTGCGCTCGCGGAAAGCTGAAAGAAATTCCTACTTTCGGACAAACAATTCTTTTCAAAGTCGTAATTTTTGCTGTATATTCACTGACATTATACAGATCACTGTACTGCTATCGTACAGTATACGGGAATGGCACTTAAGAGGAACGCCTAATGTCACCTCTTACTCGTACATTGGGATCCCTGTAAAATAATTTTTCCCCAAAAAATGTTTTAAATAAAAGCATAGAACTATATATACATATATGGAAACGAAGTTTAAAGAAGCGTCTCAAACAAAACTTATATATTCGTTTGGGAAAGCAGTACTTCAGATTGAGAATACTCCATTCGGATTCCCTGGTTCCAGCCAAATGGATTAGCAAGTTTGAGCTTTCTGTGACTTTTAATTTTGTATATATGTTCAAATACAGAACTTCCAAGTTTGTGGCATTTGCAAGAAAGTTCTCCACTCGATATACTCACGAGGCTGGATCAAGAATCCTTTTGAACAATCAAAGCCTGGATTGTTCGTACTAAATGTACGAATTATTTCACTGAAGATTATTCTTTACCACTTCATATCCAACTATAAAGTGTTTATATTCAATTCATTTCAATTGCAAACAAATGTTCAAAGTAGTAAAATGAAATCAGTTTTATTATTAATAATAAAACAACTTTATTACGGCCATAATTATTTATTATATATATATATATATATATTATATATCATCATAATGTCAGTTAAGATGAATCTCAGAAATAATAATTATAATAAAATCCATTAAATACGTTTAAAAGAATTATTATTATTTTACTTAAGTAATAATTATTAAACTTGGTTCTCTTTGATTTGGTTTCACGCAATCTTTATTAGATAAAAGGAAATTATATTTAGATTTTGTGTGTGTGTGTGTGTGTGTATGTGTATAATCACATCCTTTTTACTGCCATCATTACATGAGTGTTAATCATTTTATAGGGTTCAATTAAATCAGATTCTAGATGAGCGATTACAAGCGCCCTCTTGTAGCACAATCTATAGACCAGTGGTGGGCTCGCTGGGGATAGAACCAGCAGGGTCTTTACGACCTGGCAGCACGCAACTGCTCAGTATATCGTCGCACCAAGGAGAAACTCTATAGTACTTGTTGTGCAGGTATAACCAGCCAGTTATTTCCACTTTCCTTCGGCTCCTTCTTGCCCACAGGAGCTCTTTTTGTTTTCTTCCTTTTAACTGCTCCTCCACCCCACCCACCTTCTCACATTCACTTCTTCCATTCAGTGAATTACCGCTTGTCGAAATCAATAGTACATGGAAACGCTGGTTAAAAAAAAACAAAAAAAAACAGCCAAAACTGACTTCCCAGGAGATTTACGTGAAGCTCAAACCAAAAAAACGGGATATTCGTCCTCCCACAGATTGGTGCACCATACACCATACAAATTTTAATTATAATAAAACCAATCCAGTTGCAATCTTAAATTTTATAAAATGTTTTAATGGTTGTGTTTAGAGTTCTTCTAGAAAAAAAAAAAAAAAATCTGGTGTCCCGAACACTCGCACGACTCTCTCTTAGTGCAGTTTTCATATTTCTAATTTATTTATTCATTTATTCGGGAATTGCCTATTAATCAATTTCTCATATTGCTGAAAATGTACATAGTTTGTGCCTCGAAAACTAATTAAGCAAACAAAAATGTCGTATGATTTTCTTCATACTCGGATATTTCATGTCCCCTTTCGCATGGAACTGGCTCCTCCTAGAGGAATTTTCCTGGAAAAATGATTCAAATCAAAGTTGCAGCTCCGATTAGTTGATATAAGTTCAGCCGTTTTCAAGGAACCCCCCGCCCCAAATTGTAAAGTGCTATTTACTATTTACCGCTTTGGAAACTTTATTGGAAAACCTTATTGCCGCTTCTCTTGATAGTACCTAAACGCAATACCAAGTTTGAACTTTCTGAGATTTCCGTTTTTTATTTATGCTGACCACACACACACACAAACACACACACACACACACACACACACACACACACACACAGAGTGAGACCACTTTCTAAAACCCATTTTTTCTGATTTAGAAGACCACGAATTTGTATTTTCCGGTGCAGATTTTTTTTCCTTATGTTTAGTTTCACTATGGGATTTTTAATTACGTTTAGTTTGCACCACTTCCGGTTGATCGATTTTTCTTGAAACCTTCGTTAAATTTTGTTTGAAAAATAAATTAAAACTGTTTATAATAATTAAAAGTTTAAAATCTTATAATGTTGTTATAAAATTTCCTGCCAATCTAGAAATTTTTGGCGGACAGACAAGAAATTTCCGAGGACTGGTGGTGGCCCGCGGACACCCAAGGGTGAACAACACTATACTAAACTATAATCACAAACTTTCTATTCAATTTCCAAAACTTGTTACCACGATAACAATATTTTCTGTTGCATCATTAGGCGCACTTATTATAATCGTCAAATCGTTTTATGGCAAAATTAAACTGCATAAATGTATAAATTCACTTGAAGATAATGTCAAGTTTTCGATTGAAAATTTGCATACAGTGTTGCATGTTTGTAGAGGTGAGTGCAATAATTGGCCAGCACAATGTTTAGCGCGCACTTTATTGCAGTGTTCAATGAGACTGTCTAATGCATTATATTATAATTAATATGGAAAGAGGTCTTTGTTGCATTGTGTTCATGTATAAATGCACTGTTGCAAGTGTGAATATAGTAATCAACATTAATAATGTTAATAAACCATTCCAATAATGCTCCCCACCATCCTTTAGATATAAATTATGAAACTTTTTTGAACTAATTTTATTATTATCAAGAAATTCTTTTCTTAGGAACAATCTACTTTCTCATATTGGTTCCGCCAGCAAGTTTTGTTGTGTGTGTTTTTGTTTGTGTATGTGCATGAACGAAATATATTATACACTAAAACACAGCAAAAACGAAATTTCCACAAATACATTTTTTTTTAAAACGTACTATGTTAACCGCGCACTTAAATTCATCATTTTTGTGATAGGGACATATTTCTGTGCAGGGCACCAGATTGGATGTTGGGGCCAATCCATTGAGTCACATTCTGGTAGCGGTTAGGCCCTGGAAATTAACAATTACAATCCTCCACCACCTAGATTTATCTGTACTGCCAAGGTCAATTAAAAGTTAAGTAAAAATTCCAAGTTTAAAGAAATTTGTGTGTTAAAATGGTAACTGTAGTAACTGGAGCAAGAGAAAGTCGTGTGACTGTTTCACACTATATCTTGATTGTTATTATTGTTATGTACGGTGACTAATGTCGGTAATGAATCCTGTAGAAGAGAGGGGACTAGAGGTATGTTGGTGGCCCTACGGGCACCTCTCCCTTCAGCGCTACAACAGAAACTACACACATACTGACTGACACATCTAAATTGGATCTTATGTGGAGATGTAGTAGGGAATATCTGCATAAATCGCATATCCAAAGACGTGTAGAGAGTTAGCTATCGCCTGGTTAATTATAATGGAAGCAATATGAGATACAGCCAGTCTATAAGACAATAATAGATTGGTGTATAAAAGAAATGGCAACAAAATGTATACTTCATTATAATATACGTAGTAGCATTAAAATACTAATTTTTATTTACTTACAGACATACTAAAGGCTGGAGAGAGAGAGAGAGAGAGAGAGAGAGAGAGTACTGAATTAGCATATTCATCAGAAACTAACATCCGCACAAAATGTGTTCGCACAAAATAAAATAACACATTTTACACCATGTTCTGCAATTTTATTTATTTTTATGCAATACGTTGCAATTTTTTTTTTTTCTATTTATTATGGAAATGACATCATCTCATATATATAAAACTAATTTATATCACACTTGACTATGTTATAACTAGAAAAACTATATTTTATGGACAAAATTTATGTATTAAAATAGGGAAGGGCAAGTATTTATGTAAATTAAAAGTAAATTTAGATTGCATTATCTCGTTGCATTCATAATAATTGGCGTTGCAATCGTGTCAAAATTTGTCAACATAGATTTATCACCGGAAATGTGTGTTGTGTTCCTCTGAGTACGGGAAAACTGATTTTTCTTTCTTTTTTTTTTAATACAATTGCTCTGTGTATGTGTGTGTGTTTACAGAGTTCAAAGTTCAAAATTATATTTAGTTACATACCACCAGGGTATTCCTTAGGAAGGCGTAAGATCAAAAAACCGCGTTAAAGTATTTTATTTTAAGGACTTTTTAATTTTTTTGCGATTTTGTGTAAACATACACCTTACACATTATAGTGAGGCTGTCACATTTATTTGAATCATTTTTTCTGAAAAAGAAAAATTCGATTTTATTCGATTATACTGAAATGCTTCGATTCCCTTTAATGTGACATTTCATTAAAGTGTATATATCCCCCTCCATGTAATATTGAAGGCAACTTAATAATTAATTATATGGTGACACTTAAAAGTTTTAAGAATATTTGTGAAATTAATTGCAGTAAGAGAAAGGTGTTATGGTGTAATTCTAGACTTCCCTTTACTTCCCCTCATTGTGTTGCTGTAAGAGCAACTGTTGCGGACGTTTCAGCTTTGCAGAACTGAGTTTTTGCTGGGGATAATGTTTTCATGTACCCTGGCATGGTGAAAAATGTTTTTAGCAAATGGTTTCTGAGTAATGTATGAAACAAAATATCTCAGGCACAAAATATCGTAAGAAGCTGAAATTTTATATTCTGTTTCGTTTCCGACTACTGAAACCGACATGAAGGTTTCAATGAAGATCCGTCAACCGGAATTGTGAATTCATTGAAGAGGTGTTTTCTGTTTTTCACAATGTTATAAAAAGAAGAATACTCCATTGATTTCTCTTTTGCTTAGTCTACCATCTTACAAACACCATCACTTTTATTTAAACATTTAAATAAATGAACATCCCCGGGTGTTCCGGGGAAGCGGACAGTTCAGGCTGGCTTGTAATGTGCTATTTCAAAATTCTATATGGCTGTACTAACTAACTATACAGAGCAGAATTAAATATGTTTAATAAAAACTAATTTTGGAGAAAATAAGTTAATCTCATGTGCCAATTATCAATATGTGAATCTGAATGGGATCTCACTCTTTGCTTGCGATTTTCTTGCTAAAGCCTAAAACTTTTTTTCTATACTTCATATAATACATACTGTTTCAGACATACACACCTATTAGTCCCATTTCAAACATTTTTCTGGATAAATTGATTTAGGGGAGTTCAGGGGGGGCCAGACATCAATCAGGTCCCCGTCTAGCCCGCCAGTATGGGCCTTTCCACCAACTGGGCTACGACAAATTCCGAATTTTAAGAAAATTTGGAAATTTATCAGAACTGTGAGAATTGGCTTGAAAGAACGTCATACATTTTTCATGATCAGGGGACTTGAAAACATGTATTTCCGGTGAAAACCTAGTTTTGTATGAAGCTGACACGCTCACAAAATTTCCTCTTAAGGAAACTAAGGGGAAAAGAAATACTAAAATGTCTTGCAATTTTCTTTTATGATTTTATATATATATATATATATATATAATCTGCAGCACTACATGGTGGCGTGTTTCATACTGGGGATTGCAGAAATTTGGAACGAACATTTGTAGAAGGGAAGCCATTTTTGATGATAAAGTAATTTTGGAAGGCAGAGGAAGACTTAAAGTAAGCAGAGTACAATTGATAAGAGATTTAGATTAAGAAGCCCTGCAGGTAGGAGGGTTGGTGGCACAATATGTTGTGTGTTGTATGGGAACTTGCGGGTAAAAGATGAAAGGGTTGTTACAAACCGATTTAGATCTCAAGTAGACGATCAAGGAGGCCATGGTTACTTACTTGCCTGGCAGTATGTAAGTTTGTTTGTGTGTGTGTTATTGGGCTAGACGGCCCAAGTACTTGTACTGGCAATACTGCTTGTGGGCTTATATATATATATATATATCCTTTAAGGCTAACTGGTCAGCCAGTTTGTATGTAGTAATTTTGTGGCCTAGCTTTGTCCTAAACTAGACTCGCTCCTTCCTCTTTATAGAGAGAGTATAGAGAGACTAACATTAGAACATTGCAAGGCCGGCCAAAGAAAGGGAAATGTTCTCTCCCTTCTTGTTAGGTTTGCAGCTCTTCTACACTTCCTTATGCTCTACTTATGTGGAAAATTATTCGTGTATAGCTGGGTGTGGAGGCAATCCTCTGTTTAACCAGTATTGCCAACATCTGCACCTAAACCTTACCCAAACTACATATACACACTATATACATCGTATCTACTCATTCATTCATGCTATCATAATATTTCACCCCCTCTCGTTTAACCTTGTTTTCTCTACATTGCAATATCCACCCTGTAATATCGAATTGATTACCTTCTTTCAAGTAACATTTTATCCTCTTTTAAATCGAATCAACGATAATTCTCTAATCAGGCGTGAGTTGTTATTTTTATTTTAATTATAACTTTTTGCGATTTTTAATATTTGCCGGAATCGAACGTCATTTATTTGTATCATCACACGATGATGACGTTCATACCAGCATTATACACATGAAGATTATAGGTAAATAGAGATTTGAATTTAATTGGTAGAAATTTGGGAAAAATTGTGATTTATCTTTGCTGAGAGTATAGAATATAGCAATTTACCATATATCTCCTCTGAAGAAGGACGAAGTTTTTGGCAACAGTCTAACATAAAAGAAGCAGCTTGACACAAAGTAGATAATATCAACATATGTGTATTCACGGTCATGATATCTGATAAGGAAAAAATGAGACACACACACAACATGAGAAAATATCGATTTCACTGTTTGTTTTTTGTTAGAAATAATATTGCGAACATATTATACACTTTTAGAAATTGAGTTTTCACCAGAAATACAAGCTTTGCGATTCCCGGAGTTTGAAAAAACACGTCAACCGGAAGACGACCATACTGATTTTTTTCTTTTTCAGTTTTTTGTGATTTTCTTTAAACTCCACGTGCTCCACGTGCCTTATGCATCTAGTACCAACCCCCTCACTAGGGTCCCTTAATTTAAATCTCTTATCACTTGTACTCTGCTTACTTTAAGTCTTTTATTAGCTTTTTTTGGTTCAACGGAAGTTGCGACTTTACAGAATTGAGTCATAGATTTTCGAAATTTCCTCAACACAAAAAAAACGGTCTAAAGATTTTTTAAAACTTGGAATAATAACTGTACAGTTGTAGACCAACCACTTTTATTCGTTCATTTTTCTGAGAAAATTATTTTAGTAAGGTTCTGGGGGAAGGGTGAGGTTAGGCCTAGTTCTAAGGTGGCCCTTAAGGGGTAGTGGGCTAGCCACTTCAGGAAACTTAACACTCTGCGGGTATCCCAGCTCAACAACAGTTACACTCACATACTTCACGTCGTAGGGCCAACTACTTGGGTTCAGCAAACTCGCACAGACAAACTCTAGTCCACGTCACCACATACACACATTCGCTCACACAGCACAGCCTTTACTTTACAGACGTCTACATTGTGTTTCAGTATATATTCCTTGTTTATCAGTGAGTTCCCAGTCATTCGAGGATCGACGGGAAGGAGAAGGCATAAGTTCTGGCAAAGGAAGGCTCTACATTACCTCAATCTAACATAGATCTGAGCTTTCTAACACTAGCCGGTTATTGTAGATTTCATGTAGAGATGCCATTAGGAAAAGCATGTGGAAGCTGCTACCGGTAAATCCTGGGCCCTATTGGATCCCCTATTGGGGGCCCAATCCCTATTGGATAATCCCCTATCGCCAGATCTTCCGCGTCAGGTGGATGTAGCAAATTTCCCGTCTGCTGACGGAATTCTCAGATCTCCACAGAATCTGGGAGTTGCCACACCTATTTGCCCCAACTGTAATAGTGGAGAAATGGAAGGAGACCATTTTTTGTCTGTTCGGCCCTCGACGATATACGATGCAGCGCTGATTTTTTATTACTAAGTAGTAATTTATACTGGACCGCAAGATCAAGACTAATGGCCAAACAGGCCAATTCATCGGCGTAGGGGAAAAAAAATTGTGTTTACAAACTTTGACACCTACAGAGCCACAGTAGATCATTTAGGGCCGTAATGGCTTTAGCTTTATAGCCCCTTTCCCCTTCTACAAACGTCAAATTTCATCCTTCTCTATACTGGATAAATCAGTTTTTATTTGAATCTGATAGTGAAGTAACTCTTATTGGTCTACAGTATTAGTCAGAATGTATACAAATCTAAAAAATCAAAGTACGAAATGTGCAGTTCGTCAAACTTATTCAAGAATTTGTAAACTGGACTGTGGTTATGGTTTAGAAAACTAGCCGAAGCTCATATCTAATGCTCAAAACTGAGACTAGTGTGTTTCAAATGCGGCCTAGTTTTTCTTGAATAAAAGGCAAGAAATTGAGAATTTCAATTTTTTTCAAAGAAATAAGAAGAGAAATACATGTTTAAAAAAAAACAGATGCCAAAAGAGAAATACCCCAACTAAACTAAAGTAATATTATTGTAACTAATTATAATATAATGCAAAAAGTAATGTAAGTAATATTGTGGCTGTAAACATATGTAAATTCAAGGAACACCGGACTGTAGCTATAACAATATTATATAAATAGCTAGTTTAATTTATAGCTTAATAAAATTGTTATTGAAGGACAAATTTTATGATTGTTTTGCCACTACATCATATTATGTTCAAAGTTGAAAAATAACTTTTTATTGCCGTAAGTATGTATGTATGCTGTATTCACTAAGATATATAGTCAATAGAAAGCCCTGAACCGTACTACTTACTTCATTCCCATATTGCCGCAACTATTAATTCAATCGAATTTTTATTTAAAACCGAATCAGCTATATTCTAAATTGAATAGTGTGTATCGTTAATAAGTGTGCAGTATGTATGGCATAAATCTGCAAGGTTGTAAAGGTTGATATATTGGTTGGCGTGCGTTCGTGTTCTCATCTAGACCAGATTGATTCATCTGTTCAATAGGAATGTACCTCTGTATGAATGTTTATTAATTGTCAGTAAAAAGGAATTTTCTGTCGGAACACCTTTCTAGAAT